>CAWUPE010001140.1:0-27262 GCA_963924145.1 Pyrausta purpuralis | reverse complement strand
GTTTCATCAAGTCTGTCTGTCCATATGTTACAGCCACTTAATTCTGTAACTACGAGTATAAGCATCACACTGTTTAAATTTGGTAGAAAGATGAGTCCTGTTAACCGCTTTACGATTCTTATACAAAAATAATACATACCCATACATGAAACAAAAACCGGTATTTTTTTGTCGAACCTATGCGTGTGTGGTGTCTGAGGATAGGGGTTTTGAAATTACAATGATATTCCTGAAACCGTCCAAAATCTAATGTTTGATAGATAGACGACGCTTCCAAAGTGGTAAAATGGGCTCTCCCCCCCTTCCCTAACTTCTAAACTAAGCAAGTGTAAATTTCGAAGAAAAAAGATATAATGGAGATCTTAAAAAAATAAATGGCAGTTAAATATTAATGATTATAATAGTTTTTTTTTATTTCTCATCGGACAGGAAGTCCGGTACATTATGTGCCATGGGGGTGCAGCATACCTTTACCACCCACAATCGAGGAGATTTTCATGAAATCCGATGGGTCCAGTTGTATTTTGTTTATTTTCACTGTCGTATAAATTTGCAGGTCAAATTTGAGAAAATTATAGAGTCTGACTCACGCGCTGAGGGTTCCGTGCCAACTTTAACTAAATCAAGGGTCCACTTACTTCCACTTTGCCAAAATACCATAGTATACATTTGGTAAGTTATGATTAAATCAAAGTTATGGTTTTAGATATGTAAGGATTAAGTGAAAGCAAAAACAGTTAAGTAACGTTTAAATAATGTTGATTCTACCCACTCTTTCTGAACTGTATTTCAAACAGTAACCCAAACTGCCTGCGACTTCAAATGACTTCGAATAAGGAAAGTATCCGGTGCGGTTTCATCGTTTTTGTTGTTATCTCGTAAGCGGTTTAGTTTTGAGGAAAACACAATTCCTGATTTAAGTGGTGAATATTTTGGTACTGATTTTTATGTATTTTTTATTTTCTTTTTTGTTTACATTTAAATGAAATTATTTTTACCTTAGGTAATAGATGAAATACCTTATATGTTTTTGTACGAATGCGTTTACAAAATAATACACTTTTTTAATAAAATAAAATAAATAAATATATTGGACACCAATCACATACATTGCTCTGATCCCAAGCCAATCCCAAATCAAGCCGTAATGAATAACCCTTAATTACCTTTATATTTTAAGTGTTTCCTCATTTCAAAAAAAAAATTCGTCATTCAAACGGCTACCATAATAGGCCTATGCTCAGGAAGTGGCAGAGCGTTTTGTATCCCAACGAGTTTGCAGACGTAATAAAACATATGCGATAGATTTGAGAAGCACCTTTTTTAAAACTTTCATCTGGTATATAGCCTTAGAAGCGAGACGTGGACATAAACCAAAAGACACCGAGAAAAGTTGAAAGCATTTGAGGTGGTGTTGGAGGAGAATGGAAAGAATAGAAAGGATTAAAATTTTGCCGCAATTACACGTCACACACTGTGTAAAGGATTACTGAAGCGATAAACAGACCTTTGTCTTAAATTTATTTTTAATGTTTTGGATTGCATTTTAACAATAAAAAATACAATAACTGTGACTCGATTGACGTGATGGGTGAACATTTATTCAACCTACAGGCTTGTACGAAACCGTCTGTGTGTAAGTGCGACTCGCACTTAGCCGGGTTTTTAAAACAATTATTCATTAACCGGATAAGTTGACGTATTGCAATATGATAAAATCTCAACGTCTTTGTTCATCACTTCTTGCAGAATCCTTCCAATTGACACGACTTTTTTTAATTTTCGAAATGTTTAAGCGGGCCTACTGCATATTTTGATAATATCGTAATTTGCCCGTTGTCGACATCTTTTTGCGGTTTTTTTATCAGCCTACCGTTTTCCTAATCCACAGTACTGTTTTGGTCAATCCGATCATGAGAAATCCCTAAAAGGAAACGACATCTTTGTGCCAAGATTCTTCAAACGTATTGGATAGACGCTTTCAAAAATTGGTGCGTTATGTTTGATATAATAACAAAAGAAATAATGATTATCTTAACTTATCTCACTTTATTTTTTTTTGTTTACGGAATTCAACTATCAGCTCAGTTCCACACAATGTTTACTATCAGACGTCAAAAAAATATATCAACATATCAACATTAAGATTCTAGTACGAAAACACTATACGTGCCTTTAAAATAGGAGGATTTTCCTCGATTCCCATCAATGAGACCAATTAGAACGTATAATCTATATGTAGGCGATAATTTTCAATTCGGTCTACAAATAGCTGAGATATGAGGTAAATACAAAAAAATAACGGCCAAGTGCGAGTCAACCTTACACACTAAGGGCTCCGTGCCAACTTTAACTAAATTAGAGATCCACTTACTTCCACTTTGCCAAAATACCACAATATTTTGTTGACAGCAAATATAACTTTGTTTTTCATTGTATTTATAAAAAGAACAAAGTTATGTTTGCGATTATTGAAAATTTGCTATATCTCAAAAGCTACTAGTTCGATCTCGTTCAAACCAAATTTCGTTGAAAGTTTTTGTGAAGATCTAAATTATGTATATTTCAAACTCGCTTAGATTAAAAGTTATATGAAGGGACGCCCATTTTTCCACTTTGGAAGCGTCTTCTCTCAAATGTTAGACATTTAGAGAAAATTGATGACACTTTAAAAGATCTATCCAGACACGCACAGGTTTGCCAATAAAAAATAGGTTTTAGCTTTTTAGTTTCATGTATGGGAGCCCCCCCCCCCCCCCTAAATATCTTTTTTGTATGAGAATCGTAAAGCGGTTAACAGGATACATAAGTTTCACGTGTGTATATACCGTTTTTTTGCCATTCGGCTACCCTAAAAACAAACAACCTCTAATAAAATAAAAAATAAAACCTAAATTCATTACCTCCTCCTTAGAATTCGATTAAAAATCACAACTTTCCACCCAAATCCAAGAGAATATTTCGAACCCTTTTCCTCATCAAAACAAGTTTGTGGTACTGAATTGCTTTAGCCGGTAATAGGAACAATTTAACTTTATCTCAGTAAGAAAAAGTTTGGTTTGTGACTTGAATTTATTCGAGAGTTACCAAGGACGAGGGTGGAAGAAGCAGACGGGGTGCTGTTGAAGATAATGAATTTCATGATTAAGTTTGCAAGGAAAAGGTAGGTTAGGTTGAGACTTTTACTTAAACTTTTCTTTAGACATTCATTTGACAGTATGAGGATTTCATCTTAAAAATATGTACAAGGCGGAAAGCCCTTTAATTTCACGTTAGGATACATCACTAGATTTCATGGAACAAAAAATCGCAACTATTTCACGACTCACTCTTCACACGATCTCACGACACTCGAACACACGACTCACGATCTTACGACACTTTTAGTCGAATTTATTTCGTCGAGTCGATTTAACCAACATCAGATAAGTAATATCCATCCAACATTATACAAAACTGACACCTACTATTCAGGAATCACTTTTGAAAATTATATTTTATAATCAGTCATTTAATACTTATTCTGTCAGATAAGTCCTATCTGACTAATCCTAGTCCTATCTATTTGAGAAATCGACTCTTAAGTGCGCCTTTACATTAGATGCGCGTCTCTCTAATGTGAAGGGCTTACTGCTGTCATTTTATGTATGAAATTGACAGCGGCGCGACTGCCTCGCGACTGTCATGCTGATAAAGTCGCCTAAGTATGAAAGCGCTCTTAATGTTCGCGAAACGTATTGTTTTGAATCATGATGACTCTTTCTCATTTACTTTGCCTCTCGGCTTGTCATTTGTAGCTTTTTTAACTGAACCTTGATCGATGGCCCACTCGTAACGCCATCAAAGTATCCATCAAACTACTCTTCCTGATAACTCAACTGTCAAATAACTAGAGCAATATCACCCAAAACGAATGCCATTGCAACAAAGATACGTTTTCGATTGAAACGTCAGTTGTTTTGTAAAAATATGTACGATTTATAAATATACAAGGTGTTGTTTTGGTCAATGTCATCCATCTCAGGAATGATAATATGAGTTAGCCATTTTCGAAAATAATATCTTTAAATTATATGCAAGTTTTATAAAACAAAACCTCTTCACAACATTCTAAAAAAGTTTAAAGCGAATTGGGAAACTAGTACCCTCGCGTGTATGTGCGAAATTCTACGTCGTAGGTAGTAAGCTACGAAGAAACGACACGACTTATGCTGAGCGGGTGCCTTTTTGACTCAAGTCGCCTGCTTTTATAATATACTAGCGGTCCCCCGCGACTTCGTCCGCGCGTTTTGAGTTTGCTCCCTCCCCTCCCGTCGCAGCATCATGTTTTATATCCTAAAGCCTTTCTCGATAAATAAGCTATCCAACACAGAAATATTTTTTCAAATCGGTCCAGCAGTTCCTGAGATAAGTGCGTTCAAACAAACAAACTCTTCAGCTTTATAATATATTAGCGCAAGCGCACGTTGTACTTAAGCTGCGAACATTATTTTGGTGCGGAGTTATGTTAAAACTGTGATAGCTCCTAAGACATTTATTGAAATCAAATGATATAAAGGGCAACTTGGTTCTAAATGAAATGCTCGTGATGATGAATGTATTTATTTTGATAAGAATAAATACCTGTGTGCATAATACAACTCTAAAAATAATGCATTATTTTTTTACAAATTTATTAACATAAAAAAGGTTGTATTAAGTCAACCATAAAAGATAGACATATGCTTTCGCGGACTTTATTATAGAACTCTTAATGCTGAACAATCCTGTCATACATGATTTTTGTGTAACTTAAGCGGTTTCCGCAGCGTATACAGCGGAAGCTCTCAAAAGGAATATCTTTCTCCCGTTTTCGCAACATTTTTCATTTCTGCTGTGGTCTTATGAGTCGTATCTTTATGTTATACAGCCTAAAGCCTTCCTCGATGAATGAACTATCCAACGTAAAAATAATTTTTCAAATCGGGCCAGTAGTTTTTGAGATTAGCGCGTTCAAACAAACAAACAAACAAACAAACAAACAAACAAACAAACAAACAAACAAACTCTTCAGCTTTATAATATTAGTTTAGATTATGCTTGATGTAATAATGTGAGTCAAATAAATGTATTTTCTTTCTTTTCTTTCTTTCAAAAGAGGCGATCTGGCTTTGCTAGTTTTGACTCGCTCGCTAGTATCGATCAAATTAATGTTGTGCGTATTTTCCTTTTTTTTTGCATCAATATCGTTTTTACAGCCTCCTCTGAGTCGGGCGTCGTTGACCATAACAACACCCTGTATGTACTATTTCTATCCATGTATTCTTTGTTTATTTTTTTTTAACTAAAAGTTTCCCATTCCCATTTTCACCGCGTACATACCGTATTGGAAAAAATATCGTTGTCAATTCTAGCATATGTGCTATTTCAATTTATAAATATATTATTAACCGACTTCAAAAAAGGAGGAGGTCATCAATTCGACTGTGTTTTTTTTGTATCTATGTTACCTACCTAAAAAATTTTTCGCTTACTTCGAGAGTATACCTTTTAGTTGGTTCCTTTTTTTCCAATTTGGGATCTTATGATGAGATCTTGGTGTAATCGAGGGAAACCCTCAAATTTTAAAGGGGACACGTCTAGTGTTTTTTACTAGAATCTTAATGTTGACGTGTTGTTACGTCTGATAGTCAACATCTTGTGGTGCTGAGCTGATGGTGGAACTCCTTAACGCTTAAGAGTTCAGTAATTATAATGAAAGAACTTATAATAGGTAGTTTGTAGCTTCTTAAAAACAGGCGCAACTCCCCCCCCCCCCCCCCCCCTTCTCCTGTAATTTCTAAAAATGAAAAAATAAAATTATCTTTAAAACTAATAAAAACCGACTTCAAAACCAAAATGCACTTAAAAGTCTTAAATAAAATCTTGACTATTGAAAGGAAAGGAACCCATTTTAGGCAAACAATTTCTTTTTGGAGTCGGTGCCATCACTTTGACCATCAAGCATCAACTATCACAGCACCGACTCCAAAAAGTAACAGTTTACTTAAAATGGGTTCCTTTCCTTTCAATAGTTTATTTAAGACTTTTTAGTGCATTTTGGTTTGAAGTTGGTTTTTACTTTTTTAAAAGATAATTTTATTGTTAAAGTTTCACCAAAATCCATTGAACAATCACACATCCGTCCTCACAGACCATATTATTAGAAAGAAAATTTGTAAAACGACCTAACTTCTGAAGGAACACTTACTTTGACTGAGGGTCAAAGTAGTGGATTATTTTTTTATCCTTTTGCTGCAGAGCTGCGCTAAAAGTTAAAATGTCTGTGCATTAAACTGAAACATTATCTTTGTTTAAAATCCCAAAAGGAATTTTTAGGTAAAATGAGTAGGTTTAATGGATATTGCGAGGGGAAAAAGTACTGAATTTGGAAGTAGGTAGAATACATACAATATTATACGACAGTAATCTTTTTTTTTTTAATTTTGAGTAGTAAACTATCAAATATTCTCAGGATTGACATTGAATCGTGTCGATCGTGTTCCGATGGGTGACCATTCCGACCGTATAAGTGACGTAGTGTAGAAAGTGTTTAGGAAGGCACGTTAAGCCGTCGGTACCGGCTAATATCGATTGATATTAGTCTTTAAGCCTACTCAGAGGCCTTATATGAAGATTTATAACATCTGACATCAAGATCGCTTGTCTTGCAACACCTAGTCTGATTTTTAATTAGATAGACCAGAATGACAGCTCCAATCACGATTTTTATTATTTAATGTTGCTAGCTTAGTGAAATAGTGTTATAACAATTCAATTGTGGGCGTTTCATTGAAATTGTGATACGATTTTGCATTATGATAGATATTGCAACAAGAGGTATTATTTATTCACATAAATAGAATTACATTCTATTTATTTGAACAACTATATGTAAAACGTTGAATACTGATATTTAAAAAATCATAATACTTACATTTTTTTCTAATATGTAAAAAAATAAGTCTTTTCACTTGCAGTAACAATATCCTTGTTATACTTTAACATATATTGATTTTTCATTTAAAAAATATGATAACATTTGTAGGAAATATGATTTAAACCGATTTTATACCACTGTTCTAGTTCATGTTAATAAACTTCTGCACAACACAATTTTAAAGTATTTCTATTTAATTATTTATAATCATTTATAAGCAACGATTGAAAAAAAAATATTTTTTGGATTATTAACGAACAATATTACGTAAAAGTGGCATCCCTCCAAATGTCAATTTAGTTTATTTAATTAAAAATCTGAGCATAGCTCATACAACCTCATTGGTAAGGCCTTTATCCAGCAGTAGACTAATTTACCTTTTTTTCTACTTTAACATTATTATGTCTCATCCAGACGGCTACATCTGTTTCCAAATCGAGCGATCCGTCCCACCCGTCTTTTGCATTGGGACAAACCATTTGCATCAATCATAGGACGTCTCCCGCCCACGAAGCCTATTACAGTATTTCCATATTTTTTTGATACACAGTGCCTTGTATTTTACTCAGGAAGTATTGAAATACTGCTGGCATGACTTCTGGAAATGCAAGATTTTCTATGTTTCTATTGATTCATTTGTTTAAATATGTCAATAATTAAATTATTCTCAGCCAGTGATGGCCAACCCCATTACTCTTACATATAGGTTTTACGTTAAAAAATCTTTATTCTCACTCAGACTTATTAACTAGGCCGATTACATGAGAACAATGCTTGTAAAAGATTTCAATGCATTCGCCGTTGAAATCACATAATTTTGTAAAAGAAATTATGACTCATTTTTCGTTATACACAAACGCACACACTCATCCACAATAAATAATTAAGTATTTTATTTACGCGATTAATTCGGTTATTTAAGTTAGATAGTTAATTAGTTTATTACATATTTACAATGAGCGATTCATCCTTAATAAGATATTGAGCCAATTTAATCTTGAAAACATTGACACATTTTGAGTCCTAGAGTGCTTTCTCTATTTGTTGCGTATTTACTAGGCATGGAACCATGCCTAGTAAATAGTAAAAAAAAACATGGTGATTTGGATAAACCTTGATGTTAAGCATTTAAATTTTAGGTTTGAACGTCATCTCCTCGGCCACACTGTTATAAATAGCATAAGATCATTCCTCGTATATCCTCCTCGCCGCGCGTGCTGGCAAATAAAAAAAACATGAATCATATGAAAGTGTCATCCTTTGGTGATAATGCCAGTTTTTTGCTTTCTTCATATAAGAAAAATACAATAAAGTGGCATTATCTCTCAAACTATGGAACTTTTACTAGAGTCATGTTATTTTTATTTGAAAGATCTATGGCTAAGCTATCTCTTCCCAGTATACAAAGAGCTTAAACCATTATATTAACGACATATGCATTCTGGTGAGTTATCATATATTTTCATATGTATTTCGTAGCGAAATAATTTAAATTCCTATATTCTCACTAATTTTGTAATTTTCTTAAGTGCGTTGCGAGCATTAAACTACACTCTTTTCCTTCCGTGTGTAATATGTACTTTTCATTGACACTGATCTAGGTATGTGTAACATGCACTATTGCTAATACAAGAAAGCTATATTACCTGGCATTTCTCTTATTAACAAAATGTAAGAACTTCACATCTGACTTTGAAGTGACTTCACTGACTACCCAAGCAGCGAAGGCTGAGGAAACCTATAATAAATTCTGCTTTGCAACTTATAAGAAAGTTGGTCTTAAAATAACTTCGAAGGGTTAACCTTGCAAAACCACAAAACCAGTGGCATACAATATGAATGTGAATAGTAAAACGAGCCAACCTATTTTTCCTTTCCAGAATGATGTCTGCCGAATAAGAGACAAATCCGAGCCTCGGTCGCAACGGCCGGATCAACGGTTATTGGATCTGCCCTATTTCTAGCCTTCAAAGAGTTGCGAAAAAGTAAGAACATACTATTTATGCCTAAGAAATACAGGGCTAAACAAAATCAACTGTATTCCTTCTCGTTGGTGATTCAGTTGCTTACATACAACAACTTTTTGTATGGAACCAACATCGAATTCTCAAGTTTTTTTTTGACTTCCTCCATACAAACTAGAATTAGCTGATCGGCACTCTAGTATGGGAAAGTGAAATCTACTCGTATTTTTGGGATTACGATGTCGCATAGAAAAATGCTGTTGTATTTGAGGGTCAGAATTGGCCTCTAGAAGGAATGCAGGTAGTCCCTCAAGCGTATGTGAACGAGACACAATGCAAATTCTATTGTTATGCGGTTGCCTGCAACCGCTCGGGTGTTGAAGCATTAATTTTGTTAGACCCTATATTGTCTCTGAGAGACAGAAGCTAAATTTTAGCTTGTGATTTTGCATATTAGATACTGAGGAGAAATATTACACAGACTATTTTGTAATGGCTTGCTTAGCTGCTTATAATACATAAGTGAGCCAGAACTTGCTAACCCAGATCCATTTCTGAGTAATTTGAAGCCAAAAATACTTTAAAATATCCCGTACAATTTCCTTTGGACCAACTACCGTCTTCAGACTATCGTGAACAGGCCAGCCCTGAGTGCCTGCTGACCGCAGATGTAGGCAATTTGCCTACATCTGCGGTCGAAATATGCTTGCAGGCGATAACTTTTCCAATCCGTAAACGTGTATTGCCTGAGACTTTGGTCTCATTTGTTTCTATACATCTTAATCTAAAGTAAGTTTGTACGTACAGGTTTGCATGCGAGCTTGCTTAAAATAAAGTTGACTATTAATAAAAAAGTAAACACTGATATCGAAAACAAAATGCACTTAAATATCTAAAATAAACTTTCTTTAAGGGAAGATCATCATAAATACCTATACCAATCATACTTGTTTCTTTTTGTTATTTGTGTATAAATAACTGCCTCGGTGGCGCAGCGGTAAGAGGGTCGCACTTTACGGCTGCGCCAGAGGTCCCGGGTTCGATCCCCGGGTCGGGCCAAAAAAAAAAACTGAGTTTTTCTGTTCAGAAATTCTTAGGGTAGCCCGGAGTTTGGAAGTTGGTGGTGTTTCACCCCCGTGCCTCGGAAAAGCACGTAAAGCCGTTGGTCCTGCGCCTGATCTCTCTCCGGTCGTGTCAGATTGCTGTCCCATCGGGCTATGAGAGTGAAAGGAATAGAGAGTGCACCTGTGTTTGCGCACACACTTGTGCACTATAATATGTCCCGCGCAGTCGGCTAGTCGTTGTGACTGGCCACCGTAGTCGAAATCGGCTAGGGAGACAATCAACAATACAAGCCAGACTATATATATATATATATATATATATCGATTCTCTAAAAGTACTTTTACTAAACACGGCCGTCCGGTACTTTTCTTCTTTTTGTTAATTTTCTCTTTTTCTTTGACCTCAGGGCTACTCTAGGTAATGGTTTGTCTGTAGAATGCATAATCTTTGCCGCATCATGTAGTAAACCATAAAGCTTGGGATGTGATGCCTCAAAGTAAAAAACTACGGTCGGCTTCTGTTATGCATTATGGCGCCGTTTGCGCGGACTTCGCTGCGCTCGGCGTATAGAGCGAATGGTGTGTTTCTTCTGTTTGTTATTACATCTATGTAGGCTAGTATAAGAATAATAAATAAATAAATTTATTCAGAAGTGTGTGCGTGCGTGTGTGTGTGTGTGTGTGTGTGTGTGTGTGTGTGTGTGTGTGTGTGTGTTTGTTTGTGTGTTTGTGTGCTTGTGTTTGTGTGGATGTGGGTGTGAGTGTATGTGGGTGTGGGCGGGTTTGTGTGCGTATGTTTGTGCTTACATCCATCAAACTAACTTCTATCGCGTAACCAAGCCTGTTAAGTCATTTCGAGATAATGTTTTTACATTTACGCTTAGTATGAAGTACTCAAAGTGTTCAAAGAGTTACCTGTTTACTAACCATCAGGTAAGTTGTTTCAAGTATTTAATCGCAATTAATATTGCCTTTTGTGCAAATAACGTAGTTGCATTAGCTCTCTTCTATTTTCTTTCAAACTTATAAGCCTATGGTCCCTTAACACTTTTACGGACAGTAAAAGCTAAGCCTGTAGATGATCTGTGGATAGTGAACATCTATAGCCTTATGCCTATAGATGTTCACTATCTACGAATGAGTTAATAGACGGGTAATCAAACCCTGCGTTTTCGATAACCGGGCGAAAACCTTTACCACAAAGTCACCTAGACGTTGAAATTGTTAAAATTAAAAAGCAAATAAAAATTAGAATGCAATTTCTACAACAAAGTCAAAAGCTTCTCCGAAATTTATAAGTAAAACAAATTTTTACAGCGCGAATAATTATTAGCCCTCTGGAATGAACCCCAATTACTTTTCAACTTTCTTTATTTAATTTGACTAATTTTTGTCGAACAAAAGATGAAGAATCGGAGGCATTAGCCTTTCAAACCTGTTGGCATCTTCAATGACATTATAACACTGAAGAGTTTGTTTGTTTGTTGAACGCGCGAATCTTTAGAAGTACAAACTGACATCATTCCATTTTTATAAAGATATGAAAATTCGAAAATAATTTCAAGACAACAATTTTAAACACGCTCAATATTTCTTATTTTAAAAGAAAAGTCGGAACGGAATGAACGGAAGTCTATTATTATTAATTTATTGCATGTAGTTTTGTACTAAAACTCGTCGTTTGTTCAAATCGTTTTCTCAATTGCTTTTGTTATTTCTCTTTTCTTTTATGTCAATCAAATGTTTACTTTTTTAACCTAAAGAACAGCTATACTTCCTAGCACAGGAATATTTCTTTCCTTAAAGAAAGTTTTGGTCAAAAAGTAACTGTAACTGTTTTAGTAGAATAATTGAATTATATATAACTTTTTATTTAGAAAGCTTAAATAGAAATAGATAGGCGAAATAACGGCATCAAGACTCGCTCGACGACAAATGAGCATTGATGGAAAATATTACAGGAACGGCCGGAGAAAGCCACGTGGAGCAGTTAGTCCCGAAAATAGCCCTTAAGGGGCATACTCTTTGAGAGACTGAAATTTTTGTACCGAAAAAGTTATCCAAACTTCATTTGGAACTTTTTTGGCAAATTAAAAATTGCGTTTCAAATTTTGTGTTTGATTAAGGGTGTTGCTTAGAGTTTTTAAAAAATAATGTGGCGGATTTTTTAATTTATTTTTTACGATAACGCGGAGTCTGCTATATGTAGTTAGAAGGCAAGGATGAAGTCACAATTATATAATTATATAGACCCCTAGCCGATTTCGACTACGGTGGCCAGTCACAATGACTAACCGACTGCGCGGGACATATTATAGTGCACAAGTGTGTGCGCAAACACAGGTGCACTCTCTATTCCTTTCACTCTCATAGCCCGATGGGACAGCAATCTGACACGACCGGAGTGAGTTCAGGCGCAGGACCAACGGCTTTACGTGCTTTTCCGAGGCACGGGGGTGAAACACCGCCAATTTCCAAACTCCGGGCTACCCTAAGAATTTCTGAACAGAAAAAATTAGGTAAATTTTTTGGCCCGACCCGGGGATTGAACCCGGGACCTCTGGCGCAGCCGTCGCTTTAAAGTGCGACCCTCCTACCGCTGCGCCACCGAGGCAGTTCACAATCACAATTATAATCATTCGTAAGTCCGTTTATGTATTCGTAAGGCCGGCGGCATATGCTGACGGCCATGCTGCTCAAGCCGCAGCGGCGTTTTCCATAGTATCTGACAGTTTATTGACGTATTCCGCCAGCAAAGCCGCCAGGCAGTGTTGATACTACATTGTAAGTAACAATTATCAATTTTCTCTCAAGTTTGAAACCTCGAATTATCATATTTTCTTACTTTCTTAATTACTACAGTCAGACACACAATTGTCGATACAATTTGTTTTTTTAGAAAAACTGAACGGCCTTCAAAAACAATAAAGAAGAACTATGATAACGCTAATAGGAGAAACAAACTTATTTGAAGTCCCATTCTTTTAGTCCTTTTTTCGCCGTTTTTTGTTATTGTTTAAGTTACAATGTACCTACCTGTTTTGACTATTTTTCTCCTTTTAACCTTCTTCTTAGTGTAACGAATACTTCATTTAAAACCTTTAAAAGACACCTTTATTTCACTACGGTTCATTGCAAATTGCATTCCACCGAAATTAGACTGCATTTCAAAGTCAAATCTTCCGCCTTGAAAGTCTCTTTCTATTTCATCTTAAGTTGCTAATTAGACCTCCTTTCAATGAAAAGAGGGGGTGAACCAAAGGGAGGCAATCAATGAAATTGCGGTGAAAAGTTATAATTGATACGTACCTATTTTCGGAATGCTGGCAACTTTGCGCCGTGATCTGCGTAACTGATAATCCATTTTGATTCTTAATTGCATTACTGTTGATGCTATTGGTGCTTTGCTTAATCTTAGTTGGGGTTTTGTTACAGTTGGAGAGTTGAATAATAGAATACTTTATAAATTGAACAGGTCGCGAAAAAATTTTGGAATTTAAAAGCTTATCACCCTTTCTCTGAGAATCAGTAAGCTCAAGTGGCACTGGACAGGGCACATAGCGCGAAGCACTGATGGCCGTTGGGGCAGAAAAGTTTTAGTTTGGAGACCGTTCGACCAGACGCGGCGTAGGACGTCCACCGACCAAATGGACAGACGACCTTGTAAAGAGCGCAGGATCAAATTAGATGCAGACCGCTTGTGATCGCTCGCCGTGGAAAACTGTGGGGAGGCTTATATTCACGGGCTTATGTCCTTTACATCCCATAAGCTCCGTATGTACGTCTAACTGGGACAAGTGATCCAATTGGGTAGGTCCAACTTCGAGAAAGAGGTCAATCGACGAATGCAACTCGGCTGGGCAGCGTTCGAGAAATTACGCAAGAGTGTCTTCTCATCTCATTTACCTCAGTGTCTAAAGACGAAAGTCTTCAAGCAGTGTTTGTTACCAGTGATTATTACATACGGATCCGAAACATGTCTCTAACAATGGGCCACATAAAGAAGCTCAAAATCACACAACGAGCGATGGAGAGGGCTATGCTGGGTGTTTCTCTACGTGATCGAATGAGGAGATACGTAGAAGAACTAAGATAACGGACAAAGCTTTGAGAATCAGTAAGCTCAAGTGGCAATGGGCAGGGCACATAGCGCGAATAACTGATGGCCGTTGGGTCAGGAAAGTTCACCAACAATATGGACAGACGACCTTAAAAAGATCGCAGGATCAAACTGGATGCAGACCGCTAGTGATCGGTCGCTGTGGAAAGCCGTAGGGGAGGCCTATGTTCCTTTGGCTGAGAATGATGATGATGATGCTTATATTCAGCAGTGGACGTCCTTAAGCTGATAATGATGACGATGATGATGACATGATACAAACAAACATTGATTATAAGAGGTTATCAAGTCGAATCTTCTTATCAGTAATCCCCAATCCAATTCGAATATTTTATCAGATGATCGTTTTCAACAATAGTAGGTTTTTCCATAGTCAATAGATGTTGTTTTTTGAAGACTTTAAATGCGAATAGTTACGACGTTCCTTCGTTTAGGTAGGCCTAACTGTTTTTTAATCACTCGCTTAAATATGGCGTATGATTTTCGTTCAAAAACGAATTAAAAACAATGAAACTAACGCGAAATATAGACGTAAGTAGTCACAAAATTCAGAGATATTTTTTAAAATTAATCCCGAGTGGAATTGAAATAATTTCCACTGGACTATCGGACATTAATCAATAAATATCACACGCCAGCCTGACGCGAGTTATTAAAAATACGGGCCCTAAATTGTTTACCCATGTGCGTAACTTAACACATTGTTGGACTATTATTGCTAAGTACGTATCCACCGTTTGCATAAAAGTTGTGTAACAAAAACTAAACGGAATTTATAAACATACTCTTACCTACACGAAAGTTTTTATTCTTTCACGATCTCCAGAGCAGGTAACTCGGCAAATGGCGACGAAATCTCCTGATGATTCAAACCTAACGAGGAAATCTTATTAGGGCCAAATTTCGAGTCAGCGTGCTATGCCCCCGGTGTGGGACGCCCCCGTAGTGCACGCCCTCGGGTTTTTTGAGAAAGGTACAAAGCGAAGAATTCATTATAAGTAAATAAGCTATCGCTCTAATTATAATATGCTCTATTGTGATTGAAAAATACCATATAATTATATGTGTAACCTATCATACTCATAACAAACATAACATAATATCAAAATAATTCTCCTTTTCTCTGGTGTCTCGGTAAATTTCTTTCATTTCACATTGGTTTATATGTATGTATATGTATGTATAAGTATGTTTATAGTTTATATTGTGTTGGTATATAATTACATTAATTTGTTTTATCTGTAATTATGCATTTTGATTTTAATTTTTATGATTGTATTTATTAATATATATACGAATATATGTATGTTTAATATAATATATTATAAATAAAAAATTGTCTTAATTTATTATGCACATAATACCCCTTCCTATAAGCTCATTATTTCTTTACCCGAAGGTTGTCTGGAAGAGATCGCTTATAGCGATAAGACCGCCTAAATTGTACATTTTCTTGAAATTAATTTGTTATTTACCTTTCTGGTGTGCAATAAAGAGTTATCTATCTATCTATCTAACATTTTGTACAGAAAATGAAATCGATTATTTAGTTCAGAATCTTGTAAAAATCTGCCATAATTTATTTGAAATTCTAGGGCGTCACACACCAGGGGTCTAACACACTGATAAGAAATTTAAAGTAAACGGGGCAGAGGCATTTCCATACTCTACGTTTATTAATGGCATTAAGTGACAATATTTATGGTTACAATGAATTACAAACTGTACATTACACATAAATTAAAATACTTATTTATATAAAGAGCAAATTGCACTTGTAAAAAGCAACTTAGGCTGTTGTGACAGACGAGGAATCGAACCCCGTGTCTTACGCAATCCGGGCGTATGCCTATACCACTCGGCCACCGTCACATTAGCAAGCCTGTTGAATTTTGCAAGCGCTTTCTTTAACGCGTAGGCCGCGTGGCGTCATCAATGTTGCGAGATTGCTCTCACAATATCCGAAGGAAATATTTTTACAAATATTTAACAATCGGTTAAGATGAACGAAGCCAATTTATAATTATTATTTTGTTTTTATAGTGTTTTGTCACTATATAAACTTAATAATATAAAGAGCAAATTGCACTTGTAAAAAGCAACTTAGGCTGTTGTGACAGACGAGGAATCGAACCCCGTGTCTTACGCAATCCGGGCGTATGCCTATACCACTCGGCCACCGTCACATTAGCAAGCCTGTTGAATTTTGCAAGCGCTTTCTTTAACGCGTAGGCCGCGTGGCGTCATCAATGTTGCGAGATTGCTCTCACAATATCCGAAGGAAATATTTTTACAAATATTTAACAATCGGTTAAGATGAACGAAGCCAATTTATAATTATTATTTTGTTTTTATAGTGTTTTGTCACTATATAAACTTAATAATATAAAGAGCAAATTGCACTTGTAAAAAGCAACTTAGGCTGTTGTGACAGACGAGGAATCGAACCCCGTGTCTTACGCAATCCGGGCGTATGCCTATACCACTCGGCCACCGTCACATTAGCAAGCCTGTTGAATTTTGCAAGCGCTTTCTTTAACGCGTAGGCCGCGTGGCGTCATCAATGTTGCGAGATTGCTCTCACAATATCCGAAGGAAATATTTTTACAAATATTTAACAATCGGTTAAGATGAACGAAGCCAATTTATAATTATTATTTTGTTTTTATAGTGTTTTGTCACTATATAAACTTAATAATATAAAGAGCAAATTGCACTTGTAAAAAGCAACTTAGGCTGTTGTGACAGACGAGGAATCGAACCCCGTGTCTTACGCAATCCGGGCGTATGCCTATACCACTCGGCCACCGTCACATTAGCAAGCCTGTTGAATTTTGCAAGCGCTTTCTTTAACGCGTAGGCCGCGTGGCGTCATCAATGTTGCGAGATTGCTCTCACAATATCCGAAGGAAATATTTTTACAAATATTTAACAATCGGTTAAGATGAACGAAGCCAATTTATAATTATTATTTTGTTTTTATAGTGTTTTGTCACTATATAAACTTAATAATATAAAGAGCAAATTGCACTTGTAAAAAGCAACTTAGGCTGTTGTGACAGACGAGGAATCGAACC
Source organism: Pyrausta purpuralis (assembly GCA_963924145.1). NCBI lineage: Eukaryota > Metazoa > Arthropoda > Insecta > Lepidoptera > Crambidae > Pyrausta > Pyrausta purpuralis. The sequence goes on along the minus strand of CAWUPE010001140.1, from coordinate 10,079 downwards.
CCGTGTCTTACGCAATCCGGGCGTATGCCTATACCACTCGGCCACCGTCACATTAGCAAGCCTTCATCTTAACCGATTGTTAAATATTTGTAAAAATATTTCCTTCGGATATTGTGAGAGCAATCTCGCAACATTGATGACGCCACGCGGCCTACGCGTTAAAGAAAGCGCTTGCAAAATTCAACAGGCTTGCTAATGTGACGGTGGCCGAGTGGTATAGGCATACGCCCGGATTGCGTAAGACACGGGGTTCGATTCCTCGTCTGTCACAACAGCCTAAGTTGCTTTTTACAAGTGCAATTTGCTCTTTATATTATTAAGTTTATATAGTGACAAAACACTATAAAAACAAAATAATAATTATAAATTGGCTTCGTTCATCTTAACCGATTGTTAAATATTTGTAAAAATATTTCCTTCGGATATTGTGAGAGCAATCTCGCAACATTGATGACGCCACGCGGCCTACGCGTTAAAGAAAGCGCTTGCAAAATTCAACAGGCTTGCTAATGTGACGGTGGCCGAGTGGTATAGGCATACGCCCGGATTGCGTAAGACACGGGGTTCGATTCCTCGTCTGTCACAACAGCCTAAGTTGCTTTTTACAAGTGCAATTTGCTCTTTATATTATTAAGTTTATATAGTGACAAAACACTATAAAAACAAAATAATAATTATAAATTGGCTTCGTTCATCTTAACCGATTGTTAAATATTTGTAAAAATATTTCCTTCGGATATTGTGAGAGCAATCTCGCAACATTGATGACGCCACGCGGCCTACGCGTTAAAGAAAGCGCTTGCAAAATTCAACAGGCTTGCTAATGTGACGGTGGCCGAGTGGTATAGGCATACGCCCGGATTGCGTAAGACACGGGGTTCGATTCCTCGTCTGTCACAACAGCCTAAGTTGCTTTTTACAAGTGCAATTTGCTCTTTATATTATTAAGTTTATATAGTGACAAAACACTATAAAAACAAAATAATAATTATAAATTGGCTTCGTTCATCTTAACCGATTGTTAAATATTTGTAAAAATATTTCCTTCGGATATTGTGAGAGCAATCTCGCAACATTGATGACGCCACGCGGCCTACGCGTTAAAGAAAGCGCTTGCAAAATTCAACAGGCTTGCTAATGTGACGGTGGCCGAGTGGTATAGGCATACGCCCGGATTGCGTAAGACACGGGGTTCGATTCCTCGTCTGTCACAACAGCCTAAGTTGCTTTTTACAAGTGCAATTTGCTCTTTATATTATTAAGTTTATATAGTGACAAAACACTATAAAAACAAAATAATAATATAAATTGGCTTCGTTCATCTTAACCGATTGTTAAATATTTGTAAAAATATTTCCTTCGGATATTGTGAGAGCAATCTCGCAACATTGATGACGCCACGCGGCCTACGCGTTAAAGAAAGCGCTTGCAAATTCAACAGGCTTGCTAATGTGACGGTGGCCGAGTGGTATAGGCATACGCCCGGATTGCGTAAGACACGGGGTTCGATTCCTCGTCTGTCACAACAGCCTAAGTTGCTTTTTACAAGTGCAATTTGCTCTTTATATTATTAAGTTTATATAGTGACAAAACACTATAAAAACAAAATAATAATTATACTTATTTATCGTAGGTGTCTGCATTTAAATGTTTAAGATTAATATTCTTATCTCAATAAGGCCTATTCAGTACTCATATATATATGTATGTAAAATGTAACAAAATTATACCGAAATTAACAATTCCCTGTTTGTTTCCTGTTTAACTAAATACACATGAATGAAATTGCTATAAAATAATTGTCAGGCGCAACACTTCGAGCTCATGATTATTATTTCGTGTGAAACGTTAACGGCTTGAGGTCTTTGTCCAGGTCTCCAGTAAACCATGAACCATAGCATACCATGACCGTGCTAGAAACATGGCCGGCCAAATGATATTTATGAAAACTATGACACCTTGCCCACTAGCTAGACCGCGGCCAGCAGAAAAGATGGTTACCTGCGAACATATTGAAAAAGCAGTCCACGAACAAACAGCTGCACGATTACCAGAATAAAGTGGGATAGGCTTTTATATTAAAAGCTACAATAATCAGTCACAATCCTGAGCCATGGCGAGTAAACGCCGCCATCAAAAAGGCGTTCCCCTGGCGTTGGGTAGGAGCAACATCAGTACTGGCAGAAAGGGGTGGGGAACCCTCGGTTCTTAAAATGTTGTGTGAAAGGCCAGAGGGAAACCCCCACACTATATTCCCTAATTCGGAGTTTTTATAAAAATTAAAAAAATACCGACAAGAGCCTAGCTCGTAAATTCTGTAATGCTGATAATGTTACTGGGGATTTTTCTAGGGTTGATAATAATGAGTCTCTATCAGTGTCGTCGCTTCTTTAACCCTTCCTGCCGCATCCAAAAACATTTTCCTCATGATATGATTGCGAAGCAGTGAAGGTACGCTAGTGAAAATCCGCTCGACTTTACGAGTGGAGCCTTATATAGGATGTAAAAGAGTACAAGCCAAATTCAAGGGGTGGTTTTAAATCGAGCTTATAAAATATAAAAAAAATATTTTTCAACGTTTTTAAAATTGTGCCTGTATTGTAGACTCGACTTTAAACCCAGATCACACTACTGGCCTTTTAAAAGGACACCTTATTTAGTTACAGGTAGTTATATCAGATACAGCTTACTATTTATCAGTTTACATTTATTATAAATCCATATTAGAAAAAATATACTTTTACGTACCTAAAACTCTTAATTAACTTTTTTTTTAATTAAAATAGCTTTGAAAAATATAAATAGATAAGAAATAACTATTTTAAACAAACAAGTTTTGTACCGATTTTGTACATATAACCATGTTTGTAAGGCGTTTTTTTTTTCGTATTAAGTGTGTTAAACAACCGTTTAAATTTAGCTCGTACTTTTTTATGGATTTTTAGGGATCCGTAGACATTTGATCTTTCTAGGACTCTTTCTCTTTCTTATCCAAGGTATAAAAAATTACGAACCAAATTCAAGGAGGCGGATAAGAGTAGAATCCAGAACTTATTTATTATTCCATTTATTTGAAACAAATGTTATTATTATTTTTCATGTATTTTCAACTCAATTAACAACCCCTAAATTGGCTTGTACTTTTTTCGCCCTGTATTAACTAGTCCCTTATGTAACTGGTATGTTGCGAGGAGTTTGATAATAATGCGGAGTCTCATTAAGCGTCGTCGCTCCTATCACTCCCCCAGCGGCTACCAGCAGCAACCTCCTTCTTTTGTGATGCCGAAGCAGCGAATTCACGCTAGCGAAACTCCGTTCGCCTTTGCGAGCGTAGCCAAGCGCTAAGCGTCCGTCGTGGCGACGTCTAACGCCGACGTTGTGTACCGCGTTTGAGCAGGATACGCTGAGGGTGTACGCGTGGTTTGGCTGGAAGATAGAGAAAAATAATATTTAGTATATTAATAAATAATAAATAAATATCCTTTGGACATTCCCACACATCGCCATCTAGTCCCCAAAGTAAGCTACTCAAAGCTGCCAGGCAACGGATATAATACTTAAATACTTTTTGTTTGTAAATACTTACATAGAAAACACCCAGACCAATACAAACAGACATGTTCATGCACACAAATGATTGTATTGTGCGGGGATCGAACCCGCAACCCGCTGCGTAGAAGGCGATTTCTCGACCACAACACCAGACGGGTCGTCAATATTGTTTCAAAATTTTTCAGTACGGTACTTGCGTAAGTACTTTTTTTTTCAGAAGTTTATGCTTCTAGGTGCTATAAAGACACGACACCTTTTCCAGTGAAAAATAGATTGACGTAGGTCTGTTCGTTTTTAACACGCTTTTATTATCTTGACCTGTATGATGAATGTATTTTTGTTAGTATCTTAATATTCAGCGCAATTGCAGTAACACAAACTCTCTTAAACAAAATTTATTTTCTACTTTTTAGTTTGATTGCTATTAAAGCGTGTTTTTTTAGTTTTTTTTAGAATGGTTTTAACACAGTGTCATATTTTATATTCATATGCATATTATATTATATTTCGTATCCATAAGAGACCACAAATTTCGCAATGGACTGACAGCACAGTAGCTCAATTGGTAGAGCGTATACGACGTTATGGAACTCGGATAGTTCATGACAAGAATAGGCTAACGGGTGGCACTATAGCTACGAGTACTATTTTCATCAACAGAAAATAATAATAAAAAAAACGAAATTAATAAAACTCTACGAGTGACCAATTTGAATATAACGTATTCTATTCCATACATCTGTTCTTAAAAAAATGGAACACTTTTAGACACAATTCACGGGGAACTCAAACTTTTTTTTACAAGCAGTCTTTCAAAAAACTAAAACGCCCATATATTTTCTTAACGGTTCCCAGTGTACTCATTTTGACTTTTATTATACCTCATAATACAGACACAGGAAAAAACAGCACTTACTTCTTCCACTAAGAGCCCCCATGACGAATGCTTTTATTTCTCCAGACTACAATATTATTTTTATCATCTATCCGCTCCTTGCCTCGGAAAACTTAATAATCCTTGGTACAAACACGCATTGCCTTTAGTACTTTTGTTTACTAGATACATAGAGAAAATGTATTGAATAGAACCGCCTTATGTGTGCAAGAACAGATTTATAATGTCAAAATCATTAAAAAATAAATACATTTTGGACACCAATCACATACATTGCTCTGATCCCAAATTAAGTAGCCAATACACTTGTGTTATGAAAATCAGATACGAGTACAACGGTGGTACCACAACACACAGACCCGAGCAGTGGCGGCTGGTGGGTTATCGAACTGGTAGTGCACTTTAAGAAAATCGAAACAAAAACTAAAAACAATTACGGTAATATAATAAACTTGGACGAATAAACCACTGGACGCGCAATGACGGGCCATTTCGCTTGTACCCCCTTAGCCACGAAGCGGGCTTTTTGGCCTCACTTGCAGGTGACGTCTTGTCAGTATGGTGACAGAGCTCAGCGAGAAACATTGTCGGAAAAAATGGGTAAATGTGCCATATTTTTGTGTAAAAATTTTAGCGGCCACACAAAAAATATTTCTTTTCATCCGTGATTAACTTTTTATTCCAATAAAGCTGTTATTTTTTCTTGAAAAAAGTGAAATGTGTTTTCCAAGAGAAACGTTACATTGCCATTGAAAAAGTAGTGGTCAGTTACTACAAAATCAACAAGGTAACGTATACTTAATACGGTAGGATTGGCGTATGTTTATCATTCGTTCCCTTGTCAGTTTAGTATTAATTGTGCTTGACAATTGTCGATAAATTATTTCGATAAACATACTATTATTACATTATTAAAATGAATACTTTTAAAATAAAATGAAAAATCTTTAAAATGTTTCACTCGAGAGTAGATTAAGATTATCTTAAAAATACAAGTTTGCTTTAAAATTTTATTCTTCATATTTTATGACAATACATCCTAAAAATATAATTTCAGATTTCCTGTGGATCCATTAAGGAATATAAAGTGGGTCGAAGGGAGACAAAATGGATCCCCACAAAACATCACCGAATATGTGGTATCCATTTAACACCAGTGTGATTTAATGCCAACGCAAAAATCTACTGCTTAATTATCCTATAGGATGATTTAAATGGTGCTGGGCTGTATGTACTAATGGGCGGTTTCAAAATGTCTTAGGAAGTTCTAGTTAGGGTTACTTGCCAGACCGTTCATATAAACGTTCTATGTTTCAGTTGTTCATTTGATGGTTTGTGCATTAAGCATGTCCATAATGAAATTTATTGTTTTGGTGATAAAAATTATATGTCTTTTTACCAAAGATTCGTTCATTCATTCGTTCCACACATATCGATAAAAAATATCGACACTTTAATGCACTAAATTTCAAAAATTGACACGACAAGCTCCCCCCGCCCCGCAGAAATTGGCTAATGATGTTTTCATACATTCGCTCTTGCGTTTCATATCCAGTGGTTAATTCATCCAAGATAATAAACAATAATTAATGCGTCACACATAGAGCGAAACATGTCATGATGTCAATCATGGCTGCCGTCGTCGATTCGCGCCCATGCCGGCCGGCCACTTCGTCAAACATCGGGTGCTCTCGGCAATCTTCGGTTCGCCCGTGCGGCGCTCGAGAACCCGCTCATTACTCGGTACATTTCTATGAACTATTTTTTGTTTCACGCGTCAGGCGTATTAACTCGTATTTCCTACAAGTTATATTAGCAGACCTCGTGCACTCGCCGAAGCGCACGAGAATTTGTCTTTACAGGGAAAATAAGTCTTAACAGTTTAGTAAAGCGCTCAAACTGATTCACTATAATTGGAGATTTAATCTTGTATACGTTTTTGTGTGTTTAAAAATAACTATTAAAATGGTTATTTAAAAATAAAGATGAAGTACTTAATATTTTGTAATTTTTAAATCTTTTGAATTTGTGTTCAGCGCACGAGCGCACTTAAGGTACAGCCGCCACTGCCCGAGACAATATAGAAAATTGTGATTTCTACATTGACCCGACCGGGAGTTGAACCCGGGACCTCGGAACACAAACGTATTCACAAACCAATAGTTGATGCCTAAAAAACAGCTGATAGTTTGAAAGTCCTACTACCTTGTATAAAAAAATAAAAAAAATCTGCGTCACCTATTTCTAAACAGCCAAAATAAGTAATCACATTGGTTTTTAGGAGTATAAAAGATAATTTCATGAGTATATACTCTATCTAATATTATCGCCTCTTTTTCATAGACAATCCGTATCCTACATTACAGTTACTTACAAGTGAACATACTATATTTGTCTAAATTGTGACCTATTTTTCCGTGTATCACTTTTTGTCACATTCATAGGTACACATTTGGGAAAACACCGAGGTGTATGATTACATTCATTTGGTCAGAGGTATGGTCATAGAAGGTCCTGTTATTCGTTCAATATATTTCCCTAGAAGTGTTCAGAAGCGTATTTACAAAAAGTTTCCGTTTCTTCGTTGGCCTTTGCCATAAAATGATATTTTTTATGTAAAGTGAGTTATTATGGTCAAAGCCAAATTAAATTATCAAATTAGCCATAACGTATTCAGTTTGACATTGAGCATAGATGGGTCACCGACACACAATTGTTATCCAGATACTGCAAAAACTTACTAAAAAGCTTGAAATAACAACATACTCGTCTTCGGTTTACAAGAAACGAATTATTATTGAATCGGTGCATGACTTTTTAGACTGTGGGTGTAGGTAAGGTTGACATCATGCACCGACTCCAAAAGAAATAATTTCTTAAAATAAAAGACGAATGCGTTTTTTATAGACTTTTTGACAGTTTTATGAAGGAGTTCTAATTTTTTAAGGTTTTTTTATTTTATGATTTTTAGTTATTACTCATATCACATAAACTACTGGACCGATTTTATCACATACACACAGGTCGAATTGATTACCTCTTTTTTTGAAGTCGATAAAAATGATGTGTTATAAAAGTATTTAAATTAATAATATTATTATAATAAAAGAACAAACTAGAAAAAAAAACTAATACATGCAACATGAAAATAAAAGACAATAATAAAAATAAAAGACAATAATAAATCAATGTTACCTGACTAGAAGGTCGCAATATAAACACCCCGTCAGGCTGTCCCTTCAGTAGATTCTCAGCCTCAGTTCTATCTACGTTCATGTAATACGGCTCGTTCTCCACAGGAACCGGGAGTGGTCTGTCCGCCATCTTGTTTCTGTCAGGCCGCGCGTCTGCGCAGGCGTTGATCGAGCAAGGCTTTTCGTCCTCGTGATCGGATTCGTCCGATTGGTTCGGGTCGCTTGTTTCTGTGGAAGATATTGTATAGTTAAATGCAATTTTATGAAAATTCAATGGGAAAATGTTTTTGTTAAATTAAGTTTTGTAAAGATAAATTGCCCGTATAAAACCTTTAAATAAATCCGGCCTAGTGCGAGTCGAATTCGCGCATGGAGGCTTTCGTGCCAAATTTAACTGAATTAAGGATTCACTTAGCCAAAACACCACAAATACTCGTATTTTGTTGACACCAAATATAACTGGAAGCGTCTATCTCTCAAATTAGACTTTTAGACAAAAATTGGTTTAAGAAACCTCTATATAATTTTAAAAGACCTATCCACTGAACCCACATGCATAGGTTTGGTTAAAAAAAAAGTTGCAAGTATGGGAGCCCCTTAAATATCTTTATTTTTTAATCTTTTGTATGGGAATCGTAATGCGGTTAACAGGATACATTGACGTACCAAGTTTCAACTGTGTTATGCTAATAATTTCAGAATAAAATAACTGTGACATACGGACGGACAGATAAACAGACTTGACGAAACTATAAGGGTTCAATTTCTGCCATTCGGCTATAGAATACTAAAATTATGTATCTCTTGTATCAATTGATAAATATCAATGATATAGGTACCACGTCTTTAATATTTCCTAATAATTCGTTTTAAAATCTGTATTAATATAATAAATGCTTGAGTGTTTTGGTCTATACCTTTTTATGCTTAAAATGATTCAGACCGGTATATGATATTCTAGGAAGGAGGTTTCTAAGGGAACTCTATATTTCCGCGGTAGAGGTAGCAACGTAAAACCGCTAGTGTAACATTGAATCTGGTTACCAACGTGTGGTTTATGAGAAGTAAATTCGATGGAATTGTTATGAGGACAAACAACAATCACCCTATCGCAAATACCAATTAACAGTTTCAACGTAAACATAACACCAAAGATGTTATCATTAGTTATTGGTTTGTTGTCTTAGCAAATTTAGTAGTGGTTAGAAGTTATATTATCTGAACTAGCGGTTTCCCGCAACTGCGTCAGAAGGTTTTGAGTTTGCTCCTTCCCACAGTCCATAAAGTGACGTTTAAAAGCCTAAAGTTTTCTAGAAAAAAAAAGCTCGTCAGCACAAGAAAAAATCTATCAGTCCAGTTATTCCTGAGATTAGCACGTTCAAACAAACAAACAGCCGATTTCGACTACGGTGGCCAGTCAGAACGACTAACGGACTGCGCGGGACATATTATAGTGCACAATTGTGTGCGCAAACACAGGTGCACTCTCTATTCCTCTCACTCTCATAGCCCGATGGGACAGCAATCTGACACGACCGATGAGAGATCAGGTGCAGGATTAACGGCTTTACGTGCTTTCCGAGGCACGGGAGTGAAACACCGCCAACTTCCAAACTTCGGGCTACGTCGCTTTAAAGTGCGACTCATATAAAAATCCAAAAAAAATATATCTATATTGTCTCGGGTCTGGGTGTTGGGGTACCATCGTTGTGTCTGATGTCCATAACACAAATACATTAGCTACTTACTTTGGGATCAGAGCAATGTATGTGATTGGTGTCCAATTTTAAATATTTGTTTATTTATAAATTAATAAAGTTCTAAAACATTATCTTCTTTTTTTGGTAACTACCCTCACCTGTAACGACATCAGTAAAGCAGTGTAGCAAGCGGTATACAAAGTCCAATACACCTTCTCCTACCCTCACTCCTAGGTTGAACACCAAGGGCACACCCATTTTCAGCCACCAACACATTTTATATTTCTTCACTCACATATTTGAATTAGTGTTTTTGAGTCTATTTTAGAACTACGTTACATCTTTCAGTTAAGGTTGAGCCGGGCAGCACATCATCTTAGTACGAACGACATTACGTCAAGGTAAACACTGCGGTATCTTATGCGGTTGTAATAGGGTTCAGTTTTCACCAAAAAAATTTATACATTTTTGTTGGTTGGTAACCACCAACTAACAAAAAATGGCCAGCACAATAAAAAGTAAGTCAGAGGTGGAATTGTGTAAAGCAATCGTATTCATCTGACAGTTCATAACGTTCTTTGCCGTTTGACAGATCATACCGTACGTTTTGAACTGTCAAATGAATACGATTGCTTTACACAATTTCACCTCTGATTAAACCTCAAATAATATTAAACTCTACATCAACAATTATGCAAGATACTACCTAATCCATGTTACAAACAATTTATCTGCTTC
>CAWUPE010001139.1:0-25910 GCA_963924145.1 Pyrausta purpuralis | reverse complement strand
GCTCTCAGAAACAGTTGCACGAAAATAGATTCTAAATATAAGCAAGAAGGTTGATATTCGTTTGGAGAGAGATGCATTGTTCTCAACCATGAAAATAAAGAGCGCTCAGATGCGAGTGCGACAAGGCCAGCTAGCGTCGTCGCCGCCCATTTAAATGCGCCATTTTGTTTACTGTCCCCGCAGCGCGCTTTGTGTTTCAGCAAGCAGTGTTTCGCGGAATAACGAAATTACAGGAAATATTTACCGTTCCTTAGTCCGCTACGAGACTATGACTACGATTCCGTAGGCGCTACGACGCTACGGTGTTTTCTTTTTGTTTCATGACGATAGGTACTTGTTACACAAATTAGCTATTTTTTCGGTACCTTTTTTTGAAAATTGTATTTGAAACTGATCGCACTGAGCACATAGTATTAGTTATTAATAAAATATAAATTACAGACAAGAATATTTTTTTATTTGTTTGTATCTAATAGTTCTATTGGATTTAGGAGGCCAGGCAAAATAATATTTAGAAATAATAACTATATATAAGTAATACTAACAGTCAGGGTATTCAATAAAGTAATCCCTTTTGTCACCATTAGACGCAATCAGCGAAAAGCATGTCCTAACAATGTAAGTATACCTATTATCAGGTAGCATTGTAATAAAGCTACAATAATAGTCCCAGTTCCGAGTAAATGATACCTCATAAAACCTTTACTAGAGAGATTTCAAAAGTAACATTGTGTAACTTCGTCATCATTAGTGTATCGATTCCTAATAAAACCCTTGTGACAATGTCAGTCAAATGAGTAAGTACAGACAGATTTTACCACTCTATAACTCTTTAGTCAGTAAGTAGGCTCATTAGAGTTGTTAAACATTTTTTACTGTAGGCAGTAGTCATATTCACCCGACTGTGCTGCAAGAAGGATATGTTTTTTGGCTCTTTTTACAGTAAAGAGTGACTGCGTTATGCTGGCCTCGTTTTTATTTTCTTCGTTTGATTTCAAAACTTTTGTTAGTGAAACCTAAAATGATGTTAAAGTACAAAGTGATTCTACATCAATTTAAAATTATAGTGCCATAGTGGAATTAAGGATCTATTCCACAATAATCCCAAAAACTGTTACCAGCAGTATTAGATTACACTCATAAAAAATCGTTCTATTCCTAACGAGTACCACACAAAAACGAATCCCACGATTGGGTAAAATACCATTTAAGTATGATAAGGTACAGTCAGTAAGAACATGTTTTTGTAGGAGATATTACGTACTTAAATAATGTTTTAGTTCTGTTTTCCAGAGACCCTACTTGTAGATGTTCTCTCACCCTAGTACCTACTGCACTCCTAATACTTTGAGACATTAATATAACTCCGTTTTTTTGTGAAATGTAACTTACTATTAAGCAATAAAGCTTCAAAACCCTGCTTTTAACTTCGCGCAGAAGTCATGTACTTCAAAAATAATTAGAAATAAACAAGAAAATTGTTTCTGTGACTGACTGTACCAAAACTTATGAAATTGTATTCGATGGTAATCGATTTTCTACTTTTTTCTTAATTTTTTTTTTTGTATTCGTTACTAATAAGACGATTTTTTAAATGTGTACTCAAATACTGTTGGTATTAGTTTCTAGGATTCGAGTGGAAAAATCAAATTAAGATGTCAATATGCTGTGTACCTACTATCAACTTACCCAAATCAAAACTATGACAGTTACATAAATGTCATTAAAAACTAAAGGTACTCCGAAGTGATAGGATCCTTGAAATAAATAAGTAGGCTCTTCATAAATCTTTTCAAATCTTGAATACAAAACCCAAAGTGCCGTTAGCTACAGCCATCAGAAAAAATATCAACAGAAAATTTTGGCAAGATTTACCGCTGCGAAAAATTTATAATTTATGGAGATTGTTTTATTTCTACCTGGCGTCTTCCATTGTTGTTCTAATTGTGACCGTAAGACGGGGCGGGCGGCCCCGCCCACCGCTCTCTGTCAATACTCCACACTTATTGTAGCCGAGTGTACCCCGCAAGTTTATTTTATGTTTGTATTGTTTATTCAGTGCGCTGCCGTGGGGGCGTGACCACTCTCAAATGTATGAATAAAATACACAAATTAATCTGAATGGTTTGTACATAAACTCAATTGTAAAGCATTGTAAATTGTAGTGCAGCGTAATTGTAAGTTTTTCGGTTATTTATGCTTAACGCATAAACACCGAAGCGGTCGCATGCGACCGCATAACAATAGAATATCCATTGTGTCTCGTTTACACATGCTTGAGGGATTAATTTGATTGTTTTTGTCAGTTGAATCAGCAAAATACCTACCACCTATTCATAAGTAGGTATGTAAGAAGTACTTATGCTTCATATAAGAAAGGATTTAATTGACAATAAGTAACTAGGTGGTAGGTACCTGAATGTACTTTAAACAATTACATAATATACAAGTAAGAGGCTTCCAACATTGTAATAACAATGTGCCAAAAATATCGCGACAACCAATACGTTGTAAATGTCGCAAAATAAATAAAATCAACATAATTTTACCGCGACAGAATTGTTCTGAAGTTTCAGCCATCGATCGACGCAGATAGAAAGCCAAGTTGTTTCTTGACATAAACAAATTGTAACCATCATGAGACCGGCTGCAGAGTATTGAATACTGTCTGTGGAAGTTTGTGCGTCTGAAGGAGCAGTTTCTATCAAAGACCGTATTAAAAAATATACAGAAAGGTCTTATGATTTGTTAAATCAATATTGATGACACCTTGACAATTTAATTTAAAGAAGTCCTGTATGCTTGTGGAAGGACAAGGTAAGGGGGCTTGTAATTGTTAAGAAAACATTCTCAACTAAAAAGAGCTTGTAATTACTAAGAAAATATGCTCTGTATCAAATCCAATCCATTGAAGTCAAGCTCGGAACATATCAAATTAAATTTAGTCTGTAGTAAATAAAAGAGATTCTAGTTAATACAAATCTGTGTAGCTGCCACAGTTGTAATACTACCTATTTTTTTTTAAAAACTCTGCAAATAAAAAAAAACAGCATCACTAACTTGTTTAAGGGCCAAAGTAGAGGCAAAAGATCACATAACTTAATTTTTCACTGTTAAAAGATGTATTTGATAGGAATGATATGATGCTAGTAAAGTTTCTATTACAGTCTGTATTTTGGGCCCAGCCGGCAGCCCGCCGTCGGCGACGATTTGCATGAAATTATCGCGACCCTCGTCCCTAATACCCCCTTTGTCACGCCTAAATATTTTGCGCAGTTTTACACACAAAGTCCCTAATTCAATTCACTGTTCACTCCGCAAAAGTTGCGTGTTTTCTCTGGCAAGTAGGTACGCAAAAACATTTAGGGGAAAACTTTTGAAATTGCATATTATGTCTCAACCTCCAGTACAATTCTTACTTTTAAGGGGGGATTTAAAATTAAAAGCTAGAGAGCCCATTTCACCAACTTGGAAGCGTCTTTCTCTAAAATGTTAGACTTTTAGTAAAAAAGGGTTTCAGAAACCTCAATGTCATTATAAAAGACCTATCAATAGACACACGCATACGTTTGAGTTTAAAAAAATATACCTTAATCACAACATACAAAATACCTTCATCTACCTACCAAGATTCATCTGTGTGATGCTAATAGTTTCAGAATAAAGTGGATGTAGCGTGATGGACATAGGTAAGGCCCAACAGACAGACAGAAAGACTTGACGAAACTATAAGGGTTCTGTTTTATGCCATTTGGCTACGGAACCCTCAAAGGGCACCCAATAATAGTTTTTCTCGTTTTGCTAATAATGCTAATCTCTATAGATACTGAATTGCGACTCGTGTCAAAACTAATATTGATTTATGCTTTATTGCAAAAACGAAGGAAAGAACAAATGGCGGACTTAATGCTTTAAAGCATTCTCTTCTAGTCATCGACTGGGCGGGCCAGAAGCAGTTGAGACTAAAAGTGTCTTTTTACCTAAATATCACAACTGGGAAACTCATAGAAAATAAATGCATTGAAATCAAATTTTAAGGAATCTCAATGGCAGGAGCCTATATTCGTACGTATAGTAGGTACCTACAATGTCGTAGTAAAAATAAGTAAACGGTTGCACTTACCCACGATATATACACCTTCTTTACTATTTGGGTAACAATAAATAATTAACACCACAACACCCGAGCGGTCGCATGAGACCGCATAATAATGAAATATCTATTGTGTCTCGTTCACATACGCTTGATGATTAAATGAGTAGGTACGCTAACTGAAACATTCTGCTACTTGAAAGTTGGCAATGGAACAGTTACGTTATAGTAGTAGTAGTCCCCCTAGCCGATTTCGACTACGGAGTCCAGTCACAACGACTACCCGACTGCGCGGGACATATTATAGTGCACAAGTGTGTGCGCAAACACAAGTGCACTCTCTATTCCTTTCACTCTCATAGCCCGATGGGACAGCAATCTGACACGACCGGAGAGAGATCAGGCGCAGGACCAACGGCTTTACGTGCTTTTCCAAGGCACGGGGGTGAAACACCGCCAACTTCCAAACTCCGAGCTACCCTAAGAATTTCTGAACAGAAAAACTCAGGTATATATTTTCGGCCCGAACCCGGGACCTCTGGCGCAGCCGTCGCTTTAAAGTGCGACCCTCTTACCGCTGCGCCACCGAGGCTGTTAGTTTAGTTACGTTATAAAAACATACCAAACGTTCAGTTGGTAAATATCAGGTTAAGCAATGTATAAAATGTGTGTTGAGGTGGCAAATGATTTATTCGCGGAAACAAAGAACTGTGGATCGTTAGATATGAAGTGACATTCGACTCAACATATTTCTGCGAAAAGGCAGAGAACCAATTTTACACCTATGTGCCTTGATTTTATTTTCACTTTGAATCAGTAAACCTTAATAAAATAAATAAAAATCGATAGCACTCGCAACTATTTAGGTTTGCAGTTCTATTTGCAATGTTATGGGCATTTCTACAGAAGCGACTGATTGACCGACTGGAGCAAAAAACTTACCTTTAAAATTGAATAACGTGTCTGAAAAAAATCACACGTATTTATACAACTCTTGGCCTGATGGAGAGCATATCAAGAAGACCACCAGGTTTTACAAACGGTCTAAATAAAATTGGAAAGTTCAAAAACGGGCAGAATTTGGCCCTAAAATGGAGTGTCCGGTTTCCAGAATTTACTCGTTTTCGTTTCATAACTTTTAAAATAATAAGTTGCTGATTATTATTCCTACATTCCTATAACAAGGAATAAATAATGAAGCCATATACGTGCTTACATACAACGTGAATCCTTTAATTTGAATACAGTGACACATTTAAATTTTGTCCGAGGCTTGTGCCTCAATTCGGTGAAATTTACTTTTATGTACCTGTAGCACTAACTATGCATAATAGGAACGCGTACTACTTGTTCCCGTCATCTGACAGTTGCGCCCGAGCCAACGAACAGTGTAAACGGGAGATCTGTAGCACTCAGGAGCAATTTTCAAAGGTACAAAATCGTTCGGTGTTTTTGGTACAGGGTAATTTCTCAAATCGGTGTGCCACCTCGATTATGTATCTAAAGTATTTTATGAGATTTGTGCTAAAACTATTAAGTGTTTAACAGCTTTCTATCGTTAGGTTTAGTAGAAATTACTGTAACTCATAACATTTTTGGGTAATTTGATGTATTGTATTTTTTTCTCAATTCTATGGATCTCAATTCCGTGGAAAATGGTGCACTGAATTGAGAAAACTTACACCGAATTGAGGTTTTACTTTTATATTATTAATTTAGCTAATTGTTGTTGATGATTATTGTTGTTTATCGAGAAAATCAACAACACATTCATTGCTATAACTCACGTTTTAATACATTGGGTATGGCCAATTACAGATCTCCCTATAAATTATCAGTAAGTTAGTACAAAAATACTAACAAGTGTCTTAAAATTGACAAATTAACAATTCAACAATATTATATTACGAACGTACCTAACATATTCAATTTCCTATTTTATGTGAATAATTGTATTTGAATATTAAGTTATTATAAGATTTATTCCTTACCAATATTCAACAAGTCACAAAACATCACAATATCAATCTTTCCTGAATTTCCTTACCTATTGGCGAGAAAGTCTAATTACTTACCAATTTCCAAGCCATGCCGCGCGCTCGCTGCTGGCGACCACTTCTTATGTACGACAGACAACCAAGCTGTCTACCATGAACCTACGTGTTCGGAGCAGCTTATGGAGATTGACAATACTCTCACACATTGTCACCAGCATCAAATTCAAATCGAAGAAGTAAGAATCCAGAGGGTTAATACCAACAATTGGATCTTGTATAGTCGAAGACCAACAACGATAACTAGTCTGTGTGATAACCACGACCAGAACAGTAAGCAGCCTGTTTTTGGGACTTACCTCGTTACTATTGATGAACCCTGCAACCTAGAAGTCCTTGGACTCAAAATCAATCACCATATCTACGAGTCGCTAGATACCGCGAAACCGATCCCGATCATAAACTTACCTGTGATGCACGGTCATACGAATCTATCAAGCAAACACGCACTTAACATGGTTAGAGTTAACCTGGATGAAATAAAATATATGTCATATGCTCCAAAGCACAGTGCGGAAGTGGAAAGTGTTTTGAGTGATAAAAAAGACATTAACATCAGTGTTAATTTAGGTTATTTTGTCATATTATGTTTAGTTATAATATGTTTAATTGTATTCTCTTTATATGTGTTGCGTAAAAGGTTATTAAAAAATTTACGAAATGATCGGAAAGATATTGAAAATGATCGTTCTGATAGTTTCACTCTTAGGGAGAGAGGAGTTATGGAACCCCTCTCCCTTCTGTCTTAGATTAGGGTTGCCTCAGCATATTTAAGGGCAAGCTCATGTATTTTATTATCGACTTAGCCGTTTCAGCCTCAACGGCCCGTGCCTGTATTTAGAATTAATTAGCCAGTAATAAATCATCTTCGAATCGGTGCAGACATTACTCGATTTTAATTTTAATTAATTTAGTTAGTTTTTAAAAACTCCCCATCGGCTCCCGATACGTAACTAGCTACTATCATGTGGTGAATTTGAACTTTCGTTCAGTTAGCAGAATGATTCCTTTAGCGCTTCAATTAAGTAAAGCAATAAAGAATAAGGATGAGAATAAGATGTAAATATATACAATAAAGTCAATAAAGATAAAAAGACAATATAAATATATAAAACAATAAAGATTTAAATATATCGATAATAAATAGTATTGTGTTATCCTCTTTGAAAATTGTAATGTTTAAATTGTTTGAGTTTTAAAAACAAACCTGATTATAGTTACATCGAAAAATAAACATGTTGATCAGTTTTTTTATTATTAACATAACAAAGAATTATTGATTAAGATGGCACGTAAACTATTAAACCAATAGACCGGCAGTCAGTTAACATAACGCTTTTGGTATTTTTTATTTTGATCATTAAAATACATTGTATATACACAATAGAATGCAATACAGTACAATACATTAGATAATGTTGCATCTATTCTCAATTCGGTGCTTTCTCAATTCGGAGCCTAACTTTTCTCATAGATCAATCAACACAATTTAGGCAAATCGTTATTTTATGTTTCAGGATGGAGTAAACTTCATTTTTTATTATTTAAACTACAACAAAATCCAAATTAAAAATCAACCACCGAATTGAGAAAAAAAGTGCCCTTCTGTAGAAATGTCCTTATCAATGAAATTTCATTTAAACTATGGGTATGAAAGAAAACCTATAAATAACTTGTCTAAATCAACTCTCGCAGCCACCCCCGCAAACCCTTATCTCAAATTACGGGATAATAAAAGACGCAAAACGACAAGAAACCTTAGCTATTCTTTAAACCTTCGAATAAGGTCGTATCTATAGACTCAGACATATCCCTCGGGGTTTCCTAACAAGTCAACGTACGTATAACGCAGCTAGAGAAGTGCGCGAGTCACAGTGTAGTTTAAAATCTTTGTTAGAGAGTTGTATACGCGCAATGTGCAGGTAAGTTTGTTGGGTAAGTACGTAGTATGTGGTCGTATGGTGCACAGAAGCCGTAGCTATTTGGATCACAAAGCACGGCGGGAGTAATACGCTTATTTGAAGATAATCCCGTCCCCTCGTGCGGCGAGCGCGTCTCGATTCGCTCGCTCTTGCAAAGGGCAGTATTCGTACCAGACAGAAATATTTGGCTTTTGATTTGAATATCTATGGCTGCTGCCCACCCTTGCTTAAGCTTACTTTAAGTAACTTTTTTGTTCGTTTCTACTAGAAGATGCAGACGTACTTACGCGAAGACATAACAACAACATGAATTCTTTATGAAATATAGGTAGATATGGTTAGTTATGTAAATCATTCTTTGGATTAGACTTATTTCATAGTTGATACAAAGTATCAACGTATCGGCGAGTGATACTACAAGAAAGTATTAGGGTAAATGGAGTGAGTATACACGTCTACAAAACTGGTACAGTGCTGATTTGAGTTTTTAACTACGAATTTACGACGACTTAGAATCAACATGATTAACTGTGAGGTGATTAAAAGCTGAATTATAATAGGAGCAATTTGTTATAAGCATATATTTATTCTAACCAATTTGTTCTTCAAAGTGGAGTCGCACCATTCAAATGCCTTCAGATTTCCTTTGCGAATTTAACGAGGCAACATCAAAAGGCTTTGCAAAAGTGTGCTGTATACACGTAGAGGCTGTTGTTTTCTGGTTGGCTCTGTTTTCAAAGAGAGAGGTGGAAAGCCGGTGTGGGGAGGGGGGCTAATTACTGAACTGGGGGGTCTCCCGTCTGCCGCAAATACACATACACTCGAAAGCAAGAAATTATCGAAACAAGTTGAAAACAGAACGTTTTCGGGGTAACAATGCGAGGCAAAGCTCTGTGTACACGCGAAAGTGTATATGCGTAAGAGTAGGTACTATTTCACCGGGTGTTTGACGTGCTATACGCGTGTTTATGAGGAGAACATACAATGACTATAAAGCTTGGATGAATTAATTCGTCCAAGCTATAAACATATTTTATAATAAATAGTTTTAATACCTATTTAGGTTTCTTAAGTACTGACAAAGCCTAGCTACATTTGTTAAAAAAATATGAATTATGTAGGTACTTGACTACTTATTGGAAGTTACTTTTTAATATATTAACGTTAATAACATAAACTGAAGCAACATCTATATAGTAGGCATACACGTCATTATTTAATGGTAGAGTAGGAAATGTTTGCCTTATTAAAGAACCGTGTTGAATTGTATGAATGAATAAGCATCTCCCGAACCACTTGAGCCAATTCTCTAAGAATCGTCCGATCTGGAACACTTGAGTAATCAGATTTATTTTATTAGGCCCAGATATGCAGTATTTTTTGCGCAAACACCATTGTGTAATACTAAACCTCAAGCGCTTCCATTCAAGCATTGTAACACTATACAAATTGGCGTCTCCATTGGGGCCCGGTGACACTTTTATACGGCCACGATTAACAATCACAAACGAAATTAGAACCCAATAATATTATTAGGTTTTTTCACATACACCTTTGCACAAAAAACCCGTCCCCTTTCCCGTGACTTAATATTTTGAATAACCAAGCGTTACTTCGCTCGGATTACCACCTACGTATTTGTGTAAACACAATAAATATTTTTTGGGTGTTCCTTTATCTGGAAAGTAGATTACAGATTAGGTTTAAGATACAAGGAAGATAAAGATGTCATAATTTTTGAAGGAAGAGGTAATTTGAGTGAATGAGGCAATGCTAATATTTCTGCTAGAGATTATGATTTCATATTTCAAAAGTTTCGGAGAACCCAACGTCTAATTACCTAGATAACTATGTTCGCTCTCGCACGGGTTCGATCATAGAGTTCTTTACATTTACAAACAATGACTAACTAATGTTATGTCTTATTTTGAGACTTAAGTAAATACTTACTGTCTGACGTCTTAATTTGAGTAGGTTATGTACATTATACTGTTGATGTACAAAAATAAAAATAAAACTACCTATAAAAGTAATCGAAGTTCATGTGTGACATTGGTATAAGTAATCGCGGCTTTACAACACCGAGTTAAACACATAAAAAGCAGCAACAGTTGTGATTGGATTACACACTAGAGCTCTCTCGAGCGGACAAAGAGAAGTTGGGATTAACCGCGTTAAGTGGATTAGGGCGCATGTGGTGTGCGGCCCTTCCGCCACTATTGTCGTGTGTTCATTAAATTATGCCCGCTGCTGGTTTTTTGAGAGATACTTCCTTGCCTAATGTAGTGGTATGAGATTCGCGCGGGTTCTCAGCTACGCAGCATGTTACTTAATAAATGAATTATATGACTTTCAGTGGAAAGCCTAAGGTATAAACTTGGACGAATAAACCACTGGACGCGCAATGACGGGCAATTTCGCTTGTGCCCCCTTAGCCACGAAGCGGGCTTTTTGGCCTCACTTACAGGTGACGTCTTGTCAGTACGGTGATAGAGCTCAGTGAGAAACATTGACTGGAAAAATGGGTAAATGTGGCTTATTTTTGTGTAAAAATTATAGCGGCAAGACAAAAAATATTAATTTTTATCCGTAAGTAACGTTTTATCCCAAAAAACCTGTTATTTTTCATGAAAATAGTAAAATGTGTTTTCCAAGAGAAAAGTAACATTGCCATTTAAAAAGTGGTGGTCAGTTACTACAAAAGCAACAAGATAACGTATACTTTATACGGTAGGATTATCATATGTTTATCATTCGTTCTCTTGTCAGTTTAATTTTAATTGTGCTTGACAATTGTCGATAAATCATATCGATAAACATTTATTATTTTTTTAATATAAATTCTTTTAAAATAAAATGATTAATCTGTAAAATGTTTCACTCGAAAGTAGATTAAGGTAATCTTAAAAGTACAACAGTTTGGTTTAAAATTTTAAACTTCATATTTGACAATACATCTTTATAATATTATTTCATATTTTCTGAAGATCCATTTAGGAAAATAAAGTGGGTAGAAGCAGTCCAAAGCGAGGCAAAATGGATCCCCACAAAACGTCACCGAATATGTGGCATCCAATTTTGCGCCAAGCGTGATTGAATGCCAACGCAAAAAATCTACTGCTTAATTATCCCATAGGAGGATTTTAATGGTGCAAGGCTATATTGTGTACTAACGGACTGTTTCAAAATGTCTTAGGAAGTTCACACTAACTAAGTGATACTTGCCAGATCGTTCTTATAAAACGACTTTCTATGTTTCAATTGTTCATTTGATGGTTTGTGCATAACATGCCCATAATGTAATTTATTGTTTTGGTGATAAAATTAAATATAATTTTACAAAAGATTCGTTCATTCATTCGTTCCACACATATCGAAAAAAAAATATCGACACTTTCATGCACTAAATGTCAAAAATTGACACGACAAGCTCCCCCCGCCCCGCAGAAATTGGCTAATGATGTTTTCATACATTCGCTCTTGCGTTTCATATCCAGTGGTTAATTCATCCAAGGGTATAAAGTATCTGGAGCATTAATATCACTGGCTAACACGATTATGTACATTTTTAAATAAATAATTTATTAACAAGTGGGTCCACTTGCGCAGACCTGTGTTAAATCTATTTATTTAATGTTGACTGGCTGAGACAAAACCACGCGTTAGCATTTTAAACCCCGGGTTAGATTTTAACTTTGGTCTAATGGACTTTGAACCGTCAGAATAGCGCAAGACGCAGGGTTCGATTCCTTGTCTGACACAGTTTCTTTTAACAAGTGCAATTTATAGGACCTTGGAGAGATTAAATAAGTAAGGTACAGCTCAAATGCTACGAGTTATATTTGAAGGACTGAACATCAAGTAAGTAGAAAAGTAATTATGAAAACATGCTGTGGAATTAAGTATTTTACCAAATAAGACACTGAAAACCGTATGCTCCGAAAACTAAATTAACTATATCATCTCATCATCATCAGTCAAATAACGTCCACTGCCTAACGGAAACTAACCTATATAGTAACCCAAAAATCATTCATATGGAAACTCATTGACAATTTGACAATCGCTAATAGCATTAAATCTCCATTTGTCACCACGATATTAAGTAAGAGAAGCTCTACAGTGGTCAATAGGCTGTACCCTGCTCTCTAGCTAGCACATCAGAGGGGACAATGGCACAAAGCCATTGTCAACCATTTTGTTTTGTCAATACCAAAATACTCCATAAATATTTAAACAGCTTACCCCTTGGGAACTTTCGAGTTTATTTTTTCATTAACTTCCGTGCATAATTGGAAATGAGAGTCGAAATGCGAGGACTAAAATTCAGAATTTCTGTAACTTTTAGCAGAAGGTAAAGGCAACTTCAAGCACAGGAAAAATGGATTTGTTACGGTAGGTAGGTAGGTACCAAATATCGAACTATCTGCTAATGACAACCGGATTAAAACTACGGATATTACCTATAATTGTAGATGTATGTTTTTTGAATTCATAGAATCAATTTGTGTATTACAAAAAAGAGCCGTGTGAGCTATTTATAATCTAAAACCTCAAGATTCTCTACGAGAGGTGTTTAAAGAAATTAGAATATTAACTGTAGCCTCTCAGTATATTTATGAAAATTTAATGTATGCACGCAAAAATTTACATTCATTCACGAAAAAAGTGATATACACAATTATTATACTAGGAACAAGAATAAGCTTGCTATTCCACAATTTAGGCTTCGAAAGGTTGGTAATTCTTTCATAGGGAAATGTATAACATTCCTCAATAAACTACCAGAACACATTGTAAACTTACTGGTCAATAAATTTAAAACTATCATTAAAGAAACCCTAATGATGAAAGGGTATTATAAAGTAGATGATTATTTAAAAGATCATTATGTATGGTTGCATGAATACTACAAACATTGTAAACCTTTTAAAAAAAAAGGTATTGACTGAGTTTGTTTCGCAGCTTCTTTTCAGCACTAGCCCAAAATTGTCCCGAAGCTGTGGTAAGGTTTATATTGGGACGTGTAAAAGTGTCCTCAATGGGCCTATTTGCATAAATAAATGACTTTTATGACTTTTGCCTTCTGAATCATACAAACAATTGGTATGAAAGCTACACAAATTGTAATTATCGGCTTTCTTGAGTATCGCCTAACTAATGGAATCTTCATAAAAAACTGCATTTATTGAACGGGGGTTGTGTTCCCAAATTGATTACCTTATCGGACTATTGACCCAATCGTAATAAATCGTGAAACAGACAAAATGATCTGGTAAATAACGTCCGAATTTATTTCGGCAGTAAATATTTTAGCGGCCATAATGACATTTATCCGCGTTCGGCGCGGTTAGTTTTTGCAGCTGTGATTTTAACGCACCTTCAACCGAGTAACGTTGTTGTTTTTATTAGTGGATGTGTAATTCTGGCTTAAATTTGTAGTATATCAAAATGTAATGGTATTTTATTGCAAATTTTTATACGTAGGCCTATTTATATAAAAAAAAATAGTATTTCAATACTTTTCACCCGAATATGGCAAATCAAAAAGAAGGTAAACTATAATGATTTTGATCGGTTTGGCACAATGATAATATTCTTAATCAAAGGATACACATTCCTACGCGCATATGAATGTCCGGCTGACTGCTTTTCTCAATTAGGAAAAAGAAATCTGAGTTAAAATATTAGCGAACGAATAATTTACCAAGACTGCCGTACTTCCTAACAATCCAACAGCTGCTACCTATTCTGCCGGTTTAGGTGCAATTGTATGGAAGGCTATGCGCCACTAGTTCTGATTGTATTGGAGCAGACGACCATACTTAATATCGTCACTGTCGTACACATTGCAATTATGGCACGAGCAACGAGGCCAGATAGAGTCAAAAAACCACCATCATCTTTCGCCATAGGTCCTCAGAACGGACGTACTCGTCAACACAACAGGACTCCAAGTGGACTTAATTCAATTACAACACCATTGTACCGAGTTTTTGCTCCCAAATATTTAACACCACAACAATAAGTTATTTTGTCCACAATAACTGTACCAACACAATACTGACTCGGACATGACAGCCAGTCAAATCATGTATGACGGACAAAGTTTTTTCGACTCGAAACTAACTGTTCTCGCGATGAATTGTGTTTGCACGTGAAGTGTTTATGGAGACTGCACCAGATACGATCTAATCTGGGATTAGAGGGCATTAGGCGCCATTGTCAGGTTGTCTAAAAGTGCTTCTTTATTCTGTGCCACCTATGGACAATGGTCAGCGTTTGCTCCCACGACACGAGTCATAATAGCTGAGGCTTCCTATCTTCCCAATTTCCGGTCACAAATAATTTATTGTAGTTTCTTGGTACTGTCATTGACTTGTTATGGCATTGTTTAATAAGGACACATGATTTTTTAAACTAAATAAATTGATAGTACTAAAACTAACGTGTTTAATTCGCATATTGTACTTGATATTAATTAAAGTATGTACATAAATAAGGCACTATCAGTTTTACTTTGTCATCACTATAGAGGTTGAAAAATGCTTATGGTCATTACAAAATATAACAGTCTACATTTTGTGGTGTCATACATACCTATTATGCATTTCCCTTGAGTGATTAGGTATTTTTTTATCTTGAAAGTAGGCAACGCCAAGTTTTATCGTCAATGGTGATGTCTACTTGGACTTTTGATTAAGAATATTAGAACTAGATTACGGGCTTTGACAGTATTTATTTAATAAAAAAATCATAGGAGAAACAATGCGCTCGGTGTAGGGACTTATGTTTTTATAATCAAAGAGGTCTGCCATCACAAAACCTATCAACTAAAATTTGTTTATCTGTGTATATAATTGCCATCTCCTGTCAATCTTTAAACACAATAATCAAAAGTTATAACCTTTACCGAATTTATTTTATGAATGAAATGCAATAATGATACCATTTCTGAGTCTCCCGAAGTGTTTATCAAAACGAATGATTTATTACTCCTTCTGCTTCCTGACCATGTGTTTCGTTTTGCACATATGGATCATGAAAGACATCTTTCGTTTCGTGGACAAAGTTTCATCAGTATTTTTAACAAGAAAGTCTTATGTTTCTCTAGAACACATGCCTAGAAAGCTGAAATACATCCTGATGTGGAAACGTTATTATTTGATTAAGTCAAATGATGGACATGACGTATTTCCAACATTGGACTGTCCAGAGACCGCTTGTTTATTTACAGACGACAAGCTTCTATTGGATGATTATTCTAAGTTCGACGCTATACTTTTTGATTTTGAGTTGACCAAGAAAGACGTAAAGCCGACGAAAAGGTCTAGTTCACAGTTGTATATCTTCACGACGATAGAGTCTTCGTACACGCAGCCTCTGTGCGAGGTGTCTAACGACAACTTCTTCAACTGGACGTTCACCCCTCGACTCGATTCTGATGTGTTATGGCTGTACTTTGTAGTGACGGATACGAGCGGGACCATAGTAGCTCCGAGTCCGCACGTGAAGTGGAAGACGAGTATGGAGCCTGTGAAACCTGAGATAAGGACTGTTTTACGTCGCAAGAAGAAACCGGTGGCGTGGCTCGTTAGCCACTGCAAAACGGACAGTTTCCGCGACCAGTACTTGACTAGCCTGCAAGAACACCTCTATCACTACTCCTTGACTATCGACGTATACGGACAGTGCTCAAAAAGGAACTGCCCGTACGACAACTGTCAAGAGATGATTAAGAACGATTATATATTTTACATGGCTTTCGAAAACTCGTTTGCAGTCGATTATGTGACAGAGAAAGTTTTGCATGGATACCGTAATTACGCGATCCCCATTGTGTACGGTGGTGCTAATTATACCAGGTTATTTGATTATTACGTATCAGGATACATTCACTGCTTATTATAACACAATAGATACCTTCTATGTGGTGCTCATACAAATAAATGAAATCATGAATAAAATTGAATTCGAAATTAAATTCAGTTGAAAAATAACAACAATGTAGTGACATAATCCTGATTGATTGCTTATCAACTTAACTATTAAATTATGTCCTTATCCTTTTCAGATTCCTTCCACCAGGCTCATATATCAATGCCAGGGAAGTCCACCCCTACAATTTGGCTTACCTAATACAAGAGGTGGTGAAATCCCCTGAGCTTCACGACAGCTTCTTCCGGTGGACCAACCTGTACACCATACCCGACGACCCGAAGGTTTACCACCCCTTATGCGAGCTGTGCCAAGCGCTGCATAGTGATAGAGCTCTGTATGCGCCAGCCAAGAAGAATATCAGACAATGGTGGAACGGACGCAACGGCATGAAATGGTGCCTTTCTGAAGAATACTGGAACGAGACCGCCAGAGTCAATATTGACGCTAAGCATATTTTTCAACTGTATTGATTTTATTTGTATTAATCTTTGATATATATATATAATTTATTTGTTAATTTTTTGTATTCTTTCCGTATTTTTCAACCCCCCACGCCAAAAAGGGGGTGTTGGGTTTAGCGTGTCTATCTTGATATCGTAGCTCCCAAACGGAAGAACCGATTTTCATTTAGTTTCTTTTTTTGTGTCATACATAGATATTTTTATCCTAGTGTTCTAAGTCATCTATATCATAAAGTATGCTTCAGTTAAGGATGTTCAATTTAGGTCATTCAATTTGATGAGTAATAATTAAAAGAATCTCAATTCAATCCCGCGTAATTACATTTGCGATCAACAAAGAAATAATATCTCCAATCTACGCGAAGCAATCTCGCCGCGCGGCTTACCGAGAACTCATCAACCCCAAACTATACCTATAAGACTTCATTGAAACGATAGTTTTCTAATCCGCCCACACACAATAACAGGACGTTATTAATTTCATATCGTACAAAAGAGCATGTTGCTACAAATATCCGTACAAAGGAGTCTGAGTAATTAACGTCGAGTCGCATTGGTTGAGTCGGTCCCGAGGGAGGGCGAGGCACACACAATACACTAGTTAGGGAAAAGGGGCGCGTATCGGCGGCCGTTTAACGAGCAAATTATTTAGTAAATGTTGCCAAATAATAACATTAATGCGTGGGGTTGCTAGTCTGTCCCCGCGTGTGGGTCTTGCGATAAGACGGTAGCTGTTTTAAGATAAAATACAGAAAAAATATTTTGTTAGTTATATACGAAGTAAGGTTTTAGACATCTCAAGTCAGAATACACGGTTCACTCACAGTTACGTTAGTTAAGATACTAGTTACTTTGAAATTAAATTAAAGTAGGTATGCTCAGACGCTAAAATACATATCTAAAACTGCGCAAATTTTACCAAATGCTAATAGGGCTCAAAATTACCGAGGTGAGCATATGGTGCCGATTTTTTTTTATAAAATAAGATGATATTAATACAATATTTATTTCGAAATGTAGGTTTTGTGCATATACATGCACGGTTACACTTAACTGATTTAGGTACTGTTTTTAAATTACGTTTCCCTTTATAAAGAGATATAATAAATGAATTTTAAAATATAAAGAATTACAAACATTTTCCAATTCTAAAACCAGTTAATTACAATTAATTTTACGCGTTTCTTAAATACATTATTAATATTATAATAATAATAATAGTCCCCCTAGCCGATTTCGACTACGGTGGCCAGTCACAACGACTAGCCGACTGCGCGGGACATATTATAGTGCACAAGTGTGTGCGCAAACACAGGTGCACTCTCTATTCCTTTCACTCTCATATCCCGATGGGACAGCAATCTGACACGACCGGAGAGAGATCAGGAGGCCGATTCTCGCATGATCGAAAAAAGTTCACACACGTAAAAAAGTTCACCACTCGAATTTTTTTCGAAGGAAACAAGGCTTGTGTATTCTCAGACCTTCACAATCGAAATAATTCGATGGAACGTCACACGAACATTTCGATTGCTGGAGACCAATAGATTTCGAAATTCGTATACGAACTATTGAGGTTCTAATCGGGCAAAATGATTACCTAACCTAAAATTGAGAAAATTTATATTGACTTGGAATGATTTTTAGTAGACTTCAAATAAAGAAGGTTTTCTATGTGTCCAATATATAATGTTATTTTGCCGTCTATTATATCATGTTTGGCTAAACCGATTTTGATGCGGTTTTCAGAAGAGTAGGTACTTCTGAAAACCGCATCAAATGCGTTTTAGAGAAGTTTCGAGTATATGGATTGACTTACAAAAAACCGTGGTCACTCCCGACTTACCACTTTCTAAAGAATATCGCTTGCACACATGATAAAACAGGCGTCGGTTTAAACAAAAGTCGACACAAGGTGCAAGCGATTTCAGCTCTTAAGATGGTTAGGCAGCGGTGACCTCGATAGGACTTAATATTATGTTAAGAGCTATCAAACCCTGGATACTATCTAGAGACAAAGTACTTTACAAGTCGAATCTTACGAGCCTCAGTACGAGCCCAACTCGATTAGGTTTTGTTGTCTTATTACGGAGTACCTTCGGTCACCTTCAGCTTCATTCTCAGACCCTGGTTTTATATTTTGACTCTGTTTCAAGCTCATGAACATGGATTGCCCCTATGTATTGAAAACAATCCTGAATTTAAATTTCCTAATGTCAATGACTTAGGAAGATTAAACAGTATAAATAAATAAATTTCATACAAATAAAAAATACCAATTTAGCAAGTGGTTTTATTTTCTTCATACATCAGTCAAAACACAAAACATTAAAGAAGCAATAATGTTATTGTTAAAAAAAAAAACAATTTAAAGCCATTGATCATATCAGGAAAGTTTCCATCCTTTAATCCAACTCGCTTACATTTCTAACTAATCATTTATTTTGTTGTGAAATGCATGCCGTTGTGTTCCTAGGAGTATTTAAAATCCCTTCATTTGGCGCTCCGTCCTTTTGGATTATTATAATTTGTTGCACTGCTCACTTCTGTAAAAAACAATAACCAACATAAATATCACAGAAAGTTACCTACTACACACAAAATAAAAACAAAACTTGAACACCATCATTTTTTTAGCTTAGTAGGTATCTCTTTTCTGGGATAATAATGATTACTTTAGATACTTGTAGGTGGAATTCATAAACTATATTTGAACACATTCAAGCACTCATAGAACAGATTGCTAATGTACTATTTGTTTATAATAAGGTAACTATAGGCAATACTATAACACACATAGATTTAAATTGTAAATGGAAAATCTGATGGTTTGATTTATAAATTATGAAAATAAAACTATCATTATGTATGTGTCTAGGTAATTAGGTACTTACCTAGTTATCAGAGAATTAAGGTATTCAAGTATTCCCATGTATTTTAACCAGTCTTTTATTGCATTACATTGGCAACTAAATATTCTCCCTGCTACAACATAATCCAGACTATCTGTAAATAAAAATAGTTTGTATTGTAAGAACACTACATATCTACAAAGGATGTTAAAAACTTTATCCAGGCTTTACATTAAGAAGGTGCACTAATATCTGTGATGTTAGTTAACTGAACCTATTACTACTATAATTGAATGCCTCTTTCTTGTAGTTAAGTAAATAAAAAAAGCAAATTATTAAACAAACAGCGTCATACCAACCTTAGAAAATATCTAGATTTTGTTTGTATTTAGCATTGTTATTCTTATTTTATTCAAAATTTGAGAATACAAATACATTTTCTCCGACACTGAAAAATCGATATTTGGAACAATTTTGACACACGCACACACACACAATGACATTTAGGGCCATAGAGTAAGGTAATATGGCGCCTCGCTGCGTTTCATTTCATGCTATGCATGAATAATAAAATTTTAATAATTGATTTACCGTTATTATATTTTAACAATATGTATAGTTTTGTGAATATATACATCAAATTAAACAAACAAATAGATTTATTGTCTAATTTCACCACAATTAAATTTTTTAGATGGACTTAAATATGTAGACGAGAGGTCAAAATGCAATATTTGTAGTAAGAGAAATTATATTTCGGTAAACACATACAATATTTAGAAATCACACGACCTCACGAAACGTCCATAGCACAACGGTTTTCTTGTATGACAACCACAGACAGGTGTCTGTCATTAGCACTTCATATACTTCTAGTCTATGATCAATACTAAGAAGGAACATTGAATTTTATAACTCCAACACTCTCCCTTAAAATTCAATTTTTCTTTAACAACATAAGTTTAAACAACACTACAATCACAATTAATCACTAGGTTGTTAACTTACAAACAATTCATTGACTCTTCATCATAACGACAATAAACTAAACAACAACTTACAATATTTAGACGTCATAAACATATTCCTAAAATTTCTAATGCCTTTGTCATGAAAATGTCTGCTATCTGTTCATAACTCTCAAATTGATTACATAGGTGACAATTATCAATCTTTTCTGTAATGAAGCTATACCTCCCTACTGTCAATATGTTTAAATTTCTAGTGATTGCCTCTTTACATGTAACTGCTTTATCATATTATCTTTCCACTTCGGAGACACTTTACATGTTGCTTCATCATAAGCTGCTGCCATGTAAATATTACTGGGTCATTAGAACTTCATCAATTTCATCATCCCTTATATCTTCATTTGGTATTTTTCTTTGAAATACTTTTATCAATTATAAGCTTATATTTCTTAACTTGTCACTGCACACCATCAGTGTTACTTCTTTTAATCAGATCCTCAAATTCATATGGCTCTTCCACTGATATCGAACCCATGCTGGATGATACTGGCCAATTGGGTATGTATGCTGGTCTACTCTTGACATTCAGCCGATACACATTATAGATACTCAAAAACTCTTCATAACAATATTGTTTTTTTTTTTTTCAGTACATCAATCACTTAATATACTATCTTCCTCACGCAGTCACATTCGTATACTCCAAACTCCGACTCCGACTGGATACTGTATACTCCAAACTCCAACTTTTTCAATCACTAGCTTTATTGTTTCGCACTTGATCGTTTTCTTATAATACCTTGTATTAACATATTTTCAAAACATTGACAACAAAACTTGTATAAAATCTAAACAAAAATTCTAGCAAAATGACATTAGGTCATTTCAGTCATTCTATACCCCATTATGCATCTTTTTTTTTTCATCCAAATTCTTCTCATTCTTTACCCTATTTTATATATATTCCATCCAGCATCTTTTCGATCTCAATCTGGAATTTACTCCGCGTTGTGCGTATGTCATTCGTACCATTGAAACAACCAGCATTTGTTTCACGGCTTCCATTTTGAGTAAGTAATTTCTTTGTAATTTGTACCTGAAATACTTTCTTACTTATTGCGGCCCATAACCTGTAGACGAGAGGTCAAAATGCAATATTTGTCGTAAGAGAAATTATATTTCGGTAAACACATACTATATTTAGAAATTACACGACCTCACGAAACGTCCAAAGCACAACGGTTTTCTTGAATGACAACCACAGACAGGTGTCTGTCATTAGCACTTCATATACTTCTAGTCTATGATCAATACTAAGAAGGAACATTGAATTTTATAACTCCAACAAAATATAATTTATTTCGGCGTTTTTAAAAACGCCCGTACGATCTCTGCAATGGAACGTTGTAACGAAATTCGAACGTGAAATGTTCTATCGGTGCATGAGAATAGCAGTTTTATGTATCACTCGAACTTTTACAATAGAATTGTGAACTTCGTATACGATTTACCACACGGAAAAAGTACTACTTTACGAGAATTGGCCCCCAGGCGCAAGACTTGTGTCAGATAAAAAAGAGACATATATAATTAATATTTTGCGGTTCTGTGTTTTTCACTAAAAGAATACATTGCAGTTCGATAATTGCTATCGTGTCTGTAAAAGGGAACTTTAATAAGTGCGCAGCATCATATACAGCTTCGTGGTGCTATTACAGCATTGCAAAGGTGCGGCCAGGGGACGATGGGACTGGAGCTGATTTTTAAGGTAAGTGGGCCATTCAGTTTCCTGTATATAAGGAATTATTCCTATGTTTTCCTGACGTCTTCTTCTCTTTCATCTTGTGCAACTTACTTTATCTCTTTTTCTTTACGTATTTAAGTTCCCGCATGGAGTCGGCTATTTACACGCCGCTTCATTTCCCCATTGGCTTTACGTGCTTTTCCGAGGCACGGGATGAAACACCGCCAACTTCCAAACTCCGGGCTACCCTATGAATTTCTGAACAGAAAAACTCAGATATATTTTTTTAACTGCCTCGGTGGCGCAGCGGTAAGAGGGTCGCACTTTAAAGCGACGGCTGCGCCAGAGGTCCCGGGTTCGATCTCCGGGTCGGGCCAAAAAAATATATCTGAGTTTATTAATATTAGTTAGTGAAAGAAAATATCTAAATGGTATCCGAAATGACGCGCGACACTGGCATTATTCATAAATAATTCGTGACAAATGCATAATACACAACAGAGTCCTCTCAACTTCAAAAGCTTACTTAATATTTCAGTATTTTCTAAATATGCTCACCGCACATAAAAAAGCTGAGTAATTGTTTTGAATTCATTTTATTACCTGTATCATTTTCTACGATACCTTCACTCAATCTGGTAACAAGCGAGGCCCTATTCTTTCAGGTATTAGATAACGTGTTGCCACACTTAAAAAGCTTTTAAAGAGCAATCACATCCCGTACCTGAAGGTTCTGAAGAGGCAAATAAAGCCAGTCCTTGAGTCCCCGCGACAAAAGTTAGGGGAGGACCGCGGGTGGCCAGCCAATGAGAGCCCCGCAAACACACCGAGCACCGCACAATTGAGTGCCTCTCAAATACTCTTGAATACTCTCCATGCCCCATTGTTCGCGGCAATTATCAGCTAAACGCCAAATTAATGAGCACATTATCATGTTAACGCGTGAAGGAGCAGCGACAAAGTCTAGCGGCGATTGACTTGGAACTAATGACCGTTTGATGGGAAAGAATGTCAATCAGAAGAGGGAAAGTCAAAATGTTGAGTTTAAATCGGACAGTAAAAGTTGAACCCTCAAAGCTTTTTAGGGTTCCGTAGCCGAATGGCAAAAAACGGAACCCTTATAGTTTCGTCAAGTCTGTCTGTCTGTCTGTCCGTCCGTATGTCACAGCCATTTTATTCTGTAACTATAAGCATTACACTATTGAAATTTGGTAGGAAGATGTATCCTGTTAACCGCCTACCGATTCTCATACATAAAACTAAAACCAAAAAAAATTTTTTTAGTCATACCTATGCGTGTGGGGTATCTATAGATAGGTCTTTCAAAATGATATTGAGGTTTCTAAAACCATTTTCTTTTAAACTCTAACGTTTCATAGCTATCCGCTTCCAAAGTGGCAAAATGGGCGTCCATCTAACTTCTAAACCAAGAGAGTGTAAATTTTGAAAAAAATATATAATATAGATCGTAACAAACACTTTCAAGAAAATTGGTTTGGACGAGATCGAACGAGAAGTTTTTGAGATATATCATGTTATCACAACCGCAAACATAACTTTGTACTTCATACAAACACTATGAAAACAAAGTTATATTAAAGTCAACAAAATATTGTGGTATTTACTAAGTAGAAGTAAGTGGATTCCCTAATTCAGTAAAGTTGACACGGAACCCTCAGTGCGCGAGTCCGACTCGCACTTGGCCGGTTTTTCAAAGAGAAACTGGATATTGTTGAATTCGTCGAGACTTCAACAATATTTACGATTTTAGTTATAGGTACACAGCGTTGACTCCTTTAAATATTTATAAAGTTTTTTAAATGTTATTACTTTATTCAGTAGTAAGTCATGTTTACCTAGATAGCAAGTCATGTTTATGACATTTCCCTCATACAAGGTTGACCTGTAATAGAATGGAAATTTTAAAATACAGCCCCTGTATGTTACCAAAAAACAATTCTCAATGGTTTTAATTTATCATAATGAAAAATATATATTTTTTTAACAAAATAAATTAAACCAGCAATGTATTGCAAATAAATGTGTCTATTAGTCCAGTCAACCCTTGATATTGCCATTTACACAACATGCTAGATATTATTGATCATTTTTTATATACATTGATCAGAGGTTATATCTATGGATTATTAAATCTCCGAGTTAAAGCATTTCAAAGCTCTATGACCAGGTCGAAATAAATACGAACACTGTAAATTAATTTTTGTCTCCTATTACAAACCACACGCTGTCTTATTAACTAACTACTCACAAACCCAATTACAGATTGCGCTCGCTGCACCTCTTATAAGAATTTCTTCTCCTCAAAAAAAGTTCGGTTGCCAAAAAATGCCTTGATAAAAAACAAAACACCGAAGAGAGTCCCCGTAAGCGGGTCTTAGTAAAAGATCCCCTGGGACGTCGTCCCCGCAAACGGAATAGGTAATTAAATAAACTGTAGAACGCGCGGCCTAATACTAAAATTAGCAATACGATATGAATAAATAGATTTCGGTCTCGTCCCAGCAGATGTCATGGGAATAACGCGTGGGGTTTGGGTCATTAGTTCGGTAAGTATTGGGTTAGTGGATATTAGCGGGCTGAGTGAAGGGTTGCGCCTTACGGATCAGTAGAGCAAAGAATATGCTCACGAGTGTTTGCTCGGTGATGCAAACAAGGAAATTTGGTACCGTCTGCTACCGATAACAGTAGATATTTTGAAATAATATGAAAGAATAAATACTTGTAAAAAACCTACCGCTTTTGTGTCATGATAAACTTTGCACTTAGTCTTATAAACGAGTGGTAGAGTAGTGTGTTATTTGGCAATTTTGATCAATGGTAAGTTAAGTAGGTATTGTTGATGCTTTTTGTTTTAATTGAAATTTAGTTAGTGGTTAAATTTTATGACATTGTTATTTATTTAGTGAATTTATACTATTAATACATACATATACAAAACATAGTTTAATTTAGTGAAAATAAGTACAATTAAGTAGCACTATGCAATATCATCCGCCATGCCAATTGCAGTTTCTAGGAACAATCTGATTTTCCCTGCATCAAAGCTAATTGCATCCTCAGACTTATCGTTCTCCAAGATACCATCCAAGCGCGAGCATCTCATAATGGCAAATGTAATCGCATTGTTGCGGACAACATGGCTGTCAATTATGACGGTAGTCGAGCATCGAGCGCAGAGATACGGCAATTAGCCGAGGGCAGGAAGCCGCGCCTGCGCTGTGCCTAATTGTTTCCGACAGTCTTGCCCCCTTCTACCCACACCCTTCCGCGGACGAACGCAGGGATGGCAACGGTAGAAATGATGTTTCATTTCGGTAGAGTTGTGTCTGGCGATGGAAAGTATCTTGTTTGGTAAACTTGCCAAATGATTGAAAAAATCGCCTGATTGCGAGCTGCTGTGAACACAGAGCATTCACTTTTAGTGACAATTGGCATGACGATCGCAACTTTCACTATATAAATTGTATTTTTAAAAAGCAGCCATACCTTATTCAAATGTAAGGTTATTATAGCTTTTGGCTGCTCTACTAACTACGGATGTTCAATAAATAAATTTTCATTGCACATCACATGGGTCATTTGCAAATTTGTTTAATGTACAGTTTAGGCAGACTTATCGCTATTTGCGATCTCTTCTAGACAACCTTAAGGTAATGGAATTATTAGAATAAAACTGCAGATCACCGTGTTCCATCTTCTCTCACCTCTGAAATGTGCTGTTTCCAAGAATATACAAACAGATTTCTGGTAAAATCTTACTATTTACTTTCATGTAAAGTTTCTGTCAGCCCTGCCGTCAGAGGCTGCACCGACGCTCGCCTCGGGCGAAGGGAGGGTAGGTATTACAGCTC
>CAWUPE010001138.1:0-90000 GCA_963924145.1 Pyrausta purpuralis | reverse complement strand
TCCTTGTGTAAATTAATTAGAATTTTAAAATTGTTTTTTATCAGGAAATTAGAACATTTATTGTTAAATTTACAGAAAAATAGTACATTTTTAGTTTTTAAAACAAAATTTCTCCCCAAAGGGGTTGTTTGAAAATTTTATAATTTGTACCATTAGAAAGGGCACTTTACACCCTAACTAACGGTATCGACAAAACCCACGCGTCTTAATAAACCTAGGAGATAAAAAGGTTATAAATTAACTTATTATATTATACGTGCGACTACCATTACTTACTTGGTCGAAATTTAGCCCCCCTTTCTTTTTGTAAATTCAAAGTGAAAGTTATTTTCTTTCAAGACAACATTTAGGCCTATATAAATACGTTTTTAAAATCTTTTAAAATTCATTTAACATAATATAAATCCCATATAAACTTAAAATTAAGCTGTAAACAGACTAAATTTTCGCGTTCACCCCCTATTATAAAAACCAAAAATCAACCCTTATCCCATAAAATAGTTTCTTTTAGTATATTCTTATAGCCGCAACACACAATCAAAAATCCGGATTTTTTGGACAAGTTATCTTCCCTAAATTAATATTTTTTATCTATTTATTAGGTAAAAATCGCCCTTAGGAATATAAAAACTTACCCCCAGGGAGAAATATTTGGCCAAAAAATCTAGAATTTTGTGCTTTAGATAGCCCAAAACACCACCTTTCCAACGACGTATCGCAATCCCACGCGTCTCATATAGGGTAGTATTGGGAACGACCCCAAAGTTAGGAGGTACATAGGAAAGCGCCACCCCCCGAAAACCACCCCCACCCTACACGACTCCCACCACCCGGAAAAAACTTGTTACAACTAGGCGAGTAAACTTCATTACGAACGCGAAATTTTCCGGGCTATATTTCAGGAGATAGGGGCTATTTGCAGAAGTTTGCCAGCTACCCCTAAATCTGACAGCTTATTGTAGGCTAAGGGTAGGTCCATCAGCAAAAGCGCGCATACTATCCTCTTGGGCATCTATCAAATAGTAGGAAACAGTTTATCAAATAATTTTAGGTTAATTAGGTCATTAGTTATTAAATTTAGTCTAGAAATAGTCCCTCAGACGCCATTCCCGCGTAAGTTTGTACAACCCCTATCTCGTAAACGGAGCGAGATATCGAAAAAATAAGCAAAAATTGGTTCAGTTTGATCTGAAGCTCTTATTTGGGCAATCTACCTGTACCCACCCCCAAAAACCACCCCCGGTGAAATTTTTTGGAAAATTCGGAAAATTTTTGGGTTTCCCGATTTTCAAAATACTGTTTCTGGGGGCTGACAGTAAATTTGGACCCTGTTTTAACCCCCAACAGTTTTTTCGGGGCTGATATCTTAATCCTAAGGCCTAAACAAACCTCGCAAAGCTAGCAAACAACTACCCCTAAAGTTTGAGCTACTATAAAAAATCAACCCTTATCGCAATCATCCCCCTTGCAAAAAGGCCATCTACACCGTCTAAGGGACAACGCACCAGTCCTTCTTTGAAGCAAATCCGACGATAAACAAGGGAGTTATAATTGTTTTACGAAAACGTGAACCTTCATCCCCCCGGCAAAAAATAAGATTGTAAAGATAAGGGTTTTTCGAAAAATCGTGAATAACTCAAAAACGGTGCGTCCTAGGGCAAATCTGACGATATTTTTGCCCCCCCTACCCTAACAACCCACCCCCCCCTCCTGGCGTCAACAATCGGACCCCCCCCGCACCTACCCCCAAAATCTCAACCCCCTACCCTCAAAAAATACCGATCGACCAGTTTAGCTAGACCCCTGACCCCTGGTCGAAATATTCTAAGTCCCAGATTTTAAAAGTTGGAAAAAACTTGTAAAATCAGTAACTTGGGAACGGGACGTCATATCGGGACGGGGTTTTCGGTCCAACGCCTGGATTAACTGGCACTACTCGACTGTTTTGAAACGGGAGCTCTACCTAGAGTTTTTTGGAAAATAGCTTTTGGCCCAAAAATTTTCTAAGTCCAGCTTGTAAAATTCAAAAAATCTTCAAAATTCAATAACTCAGGACCTAGGGCTCCTATCCGGTCGGGGTTTTCAATAGGGTACTAGGCATAAGTAGAGCTAACTGTGCTCTACGTGGCAACGCTCTAGGTAGAGTCAACAAAAATTTTTATTTTTAAATTAATAATTTAAGGTGTAGGTTAAGTAGGGAGTACATAGAGACGCAGGGCTTCACTATACAATAGAGAAAACTCTACATAGAGTCGAAAATTTTATTTATTTTTATCTTTGTGTATTTAATTGTGTAGAAATTAGGATAGCTAGAAAGGTACTAACAAGCGATTTGAAAGTAGAGCGACTCTACTTTTTACCAAAATCGTGCAAACTCGTTTTAGACTCCCATTTAAATTAAGATATTGTTTAGGCCGTGCGTCCCCTACCAGCCAGTTTATTTATACATTTTAGTTTTTTATATTATTGTGCTTAGTTTAATTGTGATTACTGTGTCTATTGACCAGTAATCTTAGGATTATATAAGGTTCTCTTGAACCCGCTTATTTAAATTTTATCGACAAGACAAAGCAGTTTCTGCCCCCTCAAAATGGCAACGACACGCACCCCAGCCAAAAAAGCTACGGCTGACCTAAACCTCCCCATCTCCCCCATCACGACGATTGACGAGAGGGCCGGCCCCTCACAGAAGACGCAGCCTGAACCCTCGCGGGTAAGACGCAGCATCGGGGAATGGGAGAGTGCAACAGGAGAACCGCGACCTTGCACCTCCATATCGCACGCACACTCACCGACGAAGACCGCCCCGGCAACGGCGGCGCCGCTGAGGCCTCGGGCAAAGGCAGTTCAACCGGCAGAGCCGAAGACTGTGGCTCGCAGAGCCTCGACCGAAGCAGCAGCGGTGTCGCCGGGGCCGAGGCAGGAAACAACCAAGCCCAGCGACCGGGTGACCCAGGCCAGGAGGCTGCTAGCGAAAGCGAAAACTCACATAAGTGAGTCTCGCAATCTGCGATCGGACTTAAAGGTCGGGATCACCCAGTCGTTGGACGGGTTATTCACTCTGGTAAAGGAGATGGCAGCGGTTCCCACACTTGAAAAAGATAACGTAGGCTCAGGGAAAGTAGACGCCGATAGCGGGGTTAACACAAGGTTAGAAGCTCAGATGAGCACGGGATTGGGAGACACTCAACTTCTCAAAATGATGAAGGAACAGGGAGACAGGCTAGAACAAACAAACGCAGAGCTAGGTAAGCTTAGGGAGGTCATCCTTTCTCACCAAGAAGAAACCAGGAAGGCGTCATACGCTAACGTCGCTGCAATGCCGACCGTCAGACCAGCAGAGCGGAGGACCGCGCTTCACTCTATAGTTATAGAGTCGAAGGACGAGGCCGCCACTGGTGACGAAGTGCTGAAGCGGGTTAGCGACGCGGTAAACGCGAAGGATGGCTGGGTGACGGTAGAGAAGGTCCGCAAAGTGAAGGATAAGAAGGTCATCATTGGTTGCAGAACAACAGAGGAACGCGACAAAGTCAGAGAAAGACTTCAAGGCGCTGCGAATCATCTCCGCTTCGAGGACATGAAGAATCAGGACCCGATGGTCATACTCAGTAACGTAATTTCCAGCCACAGCGACCAAGATCTGCTAACGGCACTGAGGAACCAGAACGGGCTGATCTTTCGTGGTCTCGAAGAACGAGATAACCGCGTTGAAATAAGATTTAAGCGCAAGGCGAGGAACCCACTACTAAACCACGTAGTACTGAGAGTGTCCCCACAAATATATAATCGGCTCTTAGAGAGAGGTACAGTGCACATAGACATGCAAAGAGTGCGCGTGGCAGACCAATCGCCACTAGTACAATGTTCGCTTTGTTTGGCGTATGGGCACGGTAGGCGCTTTTGCAAAGATACAACACCCAAGTGCACCCATTGTGGAGGACCTCACATGAGGAACGAATGTGCTGATTGGCTAGCGGCAGAGGCACCAAAGTGCTGTAACTGCATAGCGGCCAAGATGGAACGAGTAGAGCACAATGCTTTTAGCTCAGAATGCCCAGTGCGTAGGAAGTGGGAGGCACTGGCGCGAGCTAAAGTACAATATTGCTAAAGTGGTTCCAACGCGTTCAGGGGCAGGCGCCCCAACCAGATGTTATGCAGTGGCCCAGGCGAACCTCCAGCGAAAACAACTTGCAGTGACCGAGCTCATGGCGGAGGCCAGCAAACGCAAATTGGCGTTTGCGCTAGTCCAAGAGCCTTATGTGGGTAGGGAGAGAAGGATGAAGGACTACCGTGGGGCGAGAGTCTTCCAGAGCACTGCAGTAGGAGATGGGACTGTAAAGGCAGCAATAGTCGTCTTTGATGACGACCTTGATGTCATACAGTGCCCGAAACTCACTAGCGACAACATAGTCGCAGTGAGGATCCGAACCAGTGCCTGGGAAATCGCGGCGGTATCCTTCTATTTTGAACCGGACCCGGAACCCATAGGGCCATACTTGGACCGGCTGAAGGAGGTCATCGAGGAGCTGGGCCCCAGATTACTGCTAATTGGCGGAGACAGTAACGCCAAGAGCACCTGGTGGGGCAGCACAGTAGAGGACCACAGGGGCGAAGCAATGTCCGGGACCCTGGAAGAGTCGGGAATGCAGATACTCAACAGAGGTGATACACCCACGTTTGACACCGTAAGGGGTACCAGGGTGTACACCAGCCATGTTGATATAACAGCCTGTTCAGAGGATCTACTCGAACTTGTCGACAACTGGAGGGTAGACCAGGAGATGGTGAGCTCGGACCACAACGCGATATCGTTCGAAATAAGTCTCCGCAGATCAAAAGGACTGAAGGTCCAGCGAACGACTCGCCTGTATAACACGAAGAAAGCAGATTGGGATCAGTTTAATACCACCTTGACACAAGCAAAGTCCCACAAGAACATCAACCAGCAAAGAATCGAGACCATCACCGATTTAACACAATTAGAACAGCTGGTACGGGACTACACTGACGCAATTACCGAAGCATGCAAGACAAGCATGCCGGTCAAGAAAAACACACAATTACTCAAGATCCCATGGTGGAATGAAGAGCTCACCAGGCTGAAAAAAGTTACCACAACCTTCAGGCGCAAAATCAGAAACGCGGCACCGCACCGCAGAGACATAGTGGTAGCTGAGTATCTTGCAAAAAAAGAAGACTACGAGTGCCAAGCCAAGAAAGCCCAGATTGATAGTTGGAAAGAGTTCTGCACCAAACAAGATCGAGAGGGCCTATGGGAGGGGATCTACAGAGTGATAGGCCGGACCACTAGGAGAACGGAGGACACGACCCTTACCAAAGACGGAGCACACCTCAACCCAATAGAATCGGCGAACCTACTTGCGGAGACGTTCTACCCAAAAGACCTGGAGGATTCTGACAACGAACACCATCGCTGGACCAGAGAGGCAGCGAAGAGAGTAAACGAGCGGAACCATGATGAACACCATGACCCGCCGTTTACTCAACTAGAGCTACAGACCGCGATAGGGAGTTTTAATCCAAAGAAGGCCCCAGGGGCGGATGGCTTCACATCAGACATCTGCAGCCGAGCTATCAACCAGGACCCGGACGCTTTCCTTGCCCTGTTCAACAGGTGCTTACAGATAGGGCACTTCCCGGACATCTGGAAGGAGGCCACAGTAGTGGTATTAAGAAAACCGGGCAAGGAAGATTATACGAACCCCAAGGCTTACCGGCCGATTGGTCTTTTGCCGGTCTTGGGGAAGGTCCTGGAGAAGATGTCAGTAGCACGGATCAAATGGCACCTAGTACCGCGGATTAGTACTCGCCAGTACGGATTCATGCCCCAGAGGAGCACCGAAGACGCCCTCTATAATCTAATACACCACATTAAGGGTAAGATTGAGCTGAAGAAGCTGGTAACCCTAGTGTCATTAGATATAGAGGGGGCCTTCGATAGCGCGTGGTGGCCAGCAATTAGAATCCGTCTGGCTGAGGAAAAGTGCCCGGTAAACATCAGGAGGCTACTGGATAGCTATCTGGAGCGCAGATGTGTCAGAGTGAGGTTCGCCGGGGAAGAAGTGCGAAGAGACACGAACAAGGGATGTGTGCAAGGGTCCATCGGTGGTCCGATCTTGTGGAACCTTCTTCTTGACCCTCTACTGCGGGGTTTGGGATGTAGGGGACATTACGTCCAAGCATTTGCGGATGATGTTGTCCTCGTCTTTGACGGAGACACGGCAGATGAGGTAGCGAAGTTAGGTAATGCGGCATTAGACTTTGTCCAACGGTGGGGGACACAAAACAAACTTAAATTCGCGCCACACAAGACCTGTGCGATGGTCCTCACACGAAAATTAAAATTCGACAATCCGCGTCTAACCATGGGCGGAATACCAATCGGCATCTCTCGCGAAATAAAAATACTAGGGCTCACCATTGATAATAAGTTAACCTTTAATTCGCATGTGGCGACTCAAACAAAGAAAGCCCTAGATTTGTACAAACAACTTTCGCGCGCCGCTAAAGTAAACTGGGGGCTTCACACAGAAGTGATTAGGTTGATTTACACGGCATGTATAGAACCGGTCATCATGTACGCTGCGGCAGCGTGGGCTCCGTCGGCTGAGAAAATCGGTACGCAGAAATTGCTCAATGCGGTCCAAAGGGGTTTCGCCCAGAAGCTCTGTAAATCATATCGTACAGTCTCTCTACACTCGGCGCTAACTCTGGCAGGGATACTACCTCTTGACCTCAGAATACAGGAAGCAGCTGCTCTGTTTGAGACGAAAAGAGGGTCGCCCCTGCCGGAGTTGGGAGACAGAGAGACCGAGAGTATGGTTAGGTTTGCAGAGACTCCTCACCCAGCTACGTGTATGGCTATAAGATTCGAACGCCTAGAGGACCAAAGTCTAGTCGATAGACACAACGTGCAGGCGGTGCGCATTTTCACCGACGGCAGCAAAATTGAGGGGAAGGTCGGAGCCGCCCTTTCCTTATGGAAAGGCGAAGCCGAGATCCGGAACCAAAAGTTTTGTCTGTCCGCGTACTGCACAGTCTATCAGGCGGAATTATTGGCCATATGCAAAGCAACGGGCGTAATCCTTAAGGGGAAGGAAAGGAGCTATGGTCTATACAGTGATTCGATGGCCGCTTTGGAGACGATCACTAACCATAGCTCCCTCCATCCTCTCGCAGTGGAGACGCGGGAGAACCTGCGGGAGGCTTTTATCCAGGGCAAAGATGTATCTTTATTTTGGATCAAAGCACACGCGGGGTTACTCGGCAATGAACGCGCTGATGATCTGGCAAAGGAGGCCGCGCTTGCGTCCAAACGGAAGCCCGATTACGATCGGTGTCCGATCTCGTACGCAAAAAGGACTATTCGTGCTCGATCCATTGTGAAATGGAACGAGCGGTATAAGAACGGTAGTACGGCATCCACAACCAAATTGTTCTTCCCGGACGCCAGCATTGCGTATAAACTGGTCCGAAAAATTAAACCAGCTGGCCTAATCACTCAAGTCCTGACAGGGCATGGTGGATTTTCCTTCTACTTGCATCGTTTCAAGTGCAAGGACAGTCCATCATGCTCCTGCGATCCCGAAGTCGACCAAACCATAGCCCACCTTCTCACCTCCTGTCCTGTATACAGTAAC
Organism: Pyrausta purpuralis; assembly: GCA_963924145.1. Lineage (NCBI taxonomy): Eukaryota > Metazoa > Arthropoda > Insecta > Lepidoptera > Crambidae > Pyrausta > Pyrausta purpuralis. Next base: position 82,339 of record CAWUPE010001138.1, on the reverse strand, counting down.
CTTCGTTTTGAGTTCGAACAAAGAACGGGGGCTAAAATATGTCCTAACAACTTGCACGAATTTTTACTTGATAAAAGTTGTCGAGACCAATTTATCTCTTTTTGCGAGCAAATCTGTTTGAAAGTAAACAATTTAAACAAAAGTTAAAATAAGTTTTGCTATTATCATTAAATTGTTAATGAAAACATAGCAAATAATTAAATTAGATTAAGAAATTCATAAAATGTATAATTAGAGATAAGAAAATTAGTATGTTAAATAAACTGTAATAGGACTAAGATGTAATAGTAATAAGATAAACTGTAATAGGACTAAGATATAATAGTAATAAGATAAACAAATGTTAGTATAAGTAATCTGATAAAAAACTGTTTAAAAGTACACTGTTAGTTAGATATAAGATATTAAAGGCATAAATATATAGAAGCATATTATAAGTTAAAAATAAGAAAAATGTAAATAATTTAAATAAAGAAAGCAGCATAGTTATAAATAAAGAAAACCAAACCCCTCCCTGTTGTTATGACCCTTGAAAGCGATCCAATCCTGGACGAATATTCGGGGAACAGAGCTGCTGCAAAAAAAAAAAAAAAAAAAAAAAAAAAAAAAAAAAAAAAACCTAACCTAACCTAACCTAACCTAACCTAACCTAACCTAACCTAACCTAACCTAACCTAACCTAACCTAACCTAACCTAACCTAACCTAACCTAACCTAACCTAACCTAACCTAACCTAACCTAACCTAACCTAACCTAACCTAACCTAACCTAACCTAACCTAACCTAACCTAACCTAACCTAACCTAACCTAACCTAACCTAACCTAACCTAACCTAACCTAACCTAACCTAACCTAACCTAACCTAACCTAACCTAACCTAACCTAACCTAACCTAACCTAACCTAACCTAACCTAACCTAACCTAACCTAACCTAACCTAACCTAACCTAACCTAACCTAACCTAACCTAACCTAACCTAACCTAACCTAACCTAACCTAACCTAACCTAACCTAACCTAACCTAACCTAACCTAACCTAACCTAACCTAACCTAACCTAACCTAACCTAACCTAACCTAACCTAACCTAACCTAACCTAACCTAACCTAACCTAACCTAACCTAACCTAACCTAACCTAACCTAACCTAACCTAACCTAACCTAACCTAACCTAACCTAACCTAACCTAACCTAACCTAACCTAACCTAACCTAACCTAACCTAACCTAACCTAACCTAACCTAACCTAACCTAACCTAACCTAACCTAACCTAACCTAACCTAACCTAACCTAACCTAACCTAACCTAACCTAACCTAACCTAACCTAACCTAACCTAACCTAACCTAACCTAACCTAACCTAACCTAACCTAACCTAACCTAACCTAACCTAACCTAACCTAACCTAACCTAACCTAACCTAACCTAACCTAACCTAACCTAACCTAACCTAACCTAACCTAACCTAACCTAACCTAACCTAACCTAACCTAACCTAACCTAACCTAACCTAACCTAACCTAACCTAACCTAACCTAACCTAACCTAACCTAACCTAACCTAACCTAACCTAACCTAACCTAACCTAACCTAACCTAACCTAACCTAACCTAACCTAACCTAACCTAACCTAACCTAACCTAACCTAACCTAACCTAACCTAACCTAACCTAACCTAACCTAACCTAACCTAACCTAACCTAACCTAACCTAACCTAACCTAACCTAACCTAACCTAACCTAACCTAACCTAACCTAACCGAACCTAACCTAACCTAACCTAACCTAGTAGTAGCGAACCTAACCTAACCGAACCTAACCTAACCTAACCTAACATAGTTTAACCTAACCTGGCCGAACCTAACCTAGGTGACAAAGTCACCTTCGGTGGGGGGGTCTAATTGAGCGGTCCAGCGCGCAGCGCTGGAAAATTTTCGTGATTTTTCGACCTTGACCTAGATAAATTGACCTACTTTTCTATGATGTGACACACTTTTCCTAGCCTGACCCACCTTATCTAGCCGGCCCTGCGATGCCCGCTCGTTCAAGTCACGACTTAACTCGGCGAGCGTCGCCATGTTCATGGTGTATGTTATATCTAACGACAATACTTGTGCGTTTAAGTCGCGACTTTAACTTAACACGTATTGTCTATTCTCTGCCTGTGTTTACTTTGTCTATCGCGCGTTCTCCCTATCTGGCGGGCGCAGCCCGCCGCGCGCCGCCCCCGCCCTCCGGCGGACTAACACCATATACTAAACACACCGAACCTACCCTAACCTAACCTAACCGTAAAATTTAAATATAGCTAGGTTTCCGATGCACTTGTCTATTTTTTTCAGATCATGTATTACCCTGGTGAAGTCGGCCATCTTGAAGAAGCAGAACCGGCTTCGCCGTTGCTCATCCCGGGCACCTCCTCCGCGCTGTTCGACTACGATCTCCCTCCCCCTTACGAGGTTGTCGTTCGTGGTTCGTCCAATCGCCGCGGTGGGCGTGGCCGCGGTTTGCTCCGCCCCGGGCGTCGTTATACTTCACCTTCACCGCCTTTATTTGACATGGATTTAAATGGACAAGTGGAAGAGGTAAATGAATAAATGCGTTTTTTTAAATACTTATTTTTATTTATTATCCACATTCATGGTGTATGTTATATCTAACTAAATCGCTATGTACATGGTGTATGTTATATCTAACGCCATGTTCATGGTGTATGTTATATCTAATTTAATCGCCATGTTCATGGTGTATGTTATATCTAACGCCATGTTCATGGTGTATGTTATATCTAATTTATTATTTATTGTTATTATTCGTATACAAGTCTAGGCGGATGAGCGTGATCGGTTCCTGCATGTACTGATCTTTCTTCGGTCCCAGTAAAGTTACTAGTTTGTGATGCTGTTGCTGGTGGAATTAATTTCTTGTCATTTTCTGTTAACCTGTAATCTTTATTGCCAACTCTCGCGAGTTTCTCCCAGAACCCGTCTGTACTAACCGGTACGTTGACCCCGTTACCTTTCGGAATTGCGTATTGAGCGTTTTCACAGTTCTCAATTATGTTAATTACCGTCCCTTCACTTCGCATACCGTTAATAAATTCCGCTCTCACATTTAAGTTGTGCTTAAAGATCTCGATTCGTTGTTCGAAAGTCATCCGACCGGTTACGCGTCGTTGACCTGAGATGCTGGTCGGTTTCATATCGTGTTCTACTCCGTGTCCCCACGCTGTCGAAAACCCGTTATCTGGTATAATACCGGGATTGTCGTCGTCGTCAGCTTCCATTCCTTCCGCGTACACGTTCACGATCGGTAGTCCTCCTACTCCGTACATGTTTGTGAATTGATTTGATTGTGTTCTCATTGCTACGTGATAAGTGTTTGGTTGTGGATACTTGTTAAAGTCCATTAATACGTTTGTGCCGTGCGACAGTGCTTCTATTGTGATTTCGGTATGTACAATTACGCTTAATAATGCTTTTTCTATTTTATGATCGGGATTTATCAGAGGCACTATTCCTATTCCGATGCTTCCGCACACTGAATCTTGTGGTGTTCCTTGTAAGGAGCAAAAATATAAATTATCTATTGTTGTAGTGCTGTATTTTGATTGTGTTAATATTCCTATTCTTGTTAATGGTGGTTCTTTTATTTTTCCTGATGACACTTCCATTTGTTCTAGTGTGTTTTGAATTCTGGGAATAGTGCCGACGTGATTAATTCCATTATTAAATTTATGTATTGTTCCGTCTTTAGGTGTGTATTCTTTTGTGTAAATATCTCCTAGACTGTTTGTTGCGTTATATAATATTTTTGCATGCCCAATTAACGGTGGTAAAAAGTATGTTTCGTCGTTTAAAGGTATTTCTACTGCGCCTTGTTTTTGTGCTACATGTATTATATATTCTCCTCTATTGTCTATTAATATAGGTTGCTGTGCTGCTCCGTGATCGTGAAAGTGTATGTCTTGACTGTTTGTTGCCTTTTTGAAGTTGTCATTGTACTTGTAGCTGTATCCGTATAATTTTTGATGTTGTATTTCACTTCCGCATTTGAATGGTCCTAATTCTTCTAAATTTTCCCATATTCCGATTGTTGTTTGCGAATTTGCGTTTGCGTAACTTACTGTTCTTGTGCTTGTTATGAAAGGTGTTCTATTTCCTAGATTCACTATTTTGATTTTCACATGTTTCACTTTTGCCGTGTGATTACACGATTGAATGTCATGAAATTCCTTTGGTGTTAGATAGAAATAGATATATTGCCATGGTAACGTGTGCACCCATGTTTTCACTCTTGCCACAACAAAGTCTTTGATTGATTCTCTTTTGTATTCTAATAGTTTTGATTCAAAATTGAATGCGAATGTTTTTTTAAAATTGTACACTTTTACATTAGGCGTATTTTGATGTCCACTCGTTATTACTGGTGGACTATTTGTGGTTGTTGTTATTTCACTCGCCATGTTTGCACGACCGGTTTGACAGGTGACGTTCCCACGACTGTTTATTTCCCACGGGAACGCTTTGACATTTAGTGTTGCTAGGTACTTAATTATGCATTGAAACGCGAATGATGGGTTAGTTTTTTTTTTTATTTTTTCAATTTTAATTAATTCTATGGTTAATGTTATATCTATTACATTATTATTATTAATTATTATTTAATCTATAAACGCTAATTAGTTATGAAAAGTTACGAAAATTAATATTATAGGTGATATCTTCTTCGTCCGGTAACGCATGCTTATTCCAGAATTCTATCCATGCGAACGCTGTCATAAAAAAGTAGTCTTCTGGTTCTACTCTGTTCCAAAAGTGGAACGTGTATGTTCTATGATCTATCGCTTCTTTAGCTTCTGGTACATTGACATAGAGTTCAATGTTGTAATTGCTTGCTGTGTATAGCCGGCAATTTTGAATTGAATGTCTGTTTTTATATTTTACATCTGTTGCCATTGGTTGTCCTGCTGCCAATAATTTCCACTGTTCGAATTGATTTTCTGTTAATTTACATTCGTCCATAAAACAGGCGTTGGTATGACATAGCGAACTGAAGTTGAATGATGATCCCGGTGTCAGTCCTGTTAATCTTTCATAATTGAACTGCATCTGAACTAGTGATTCCATTATCATCGTTTTTCCCGTGCTTGGTTGTCCTAGGAAAAATAGATTATTCTTCTTTTTTGTCATTCCATAAAAGTGCCTTTTTGTGATTGTTGCAAATCTGATTACATTAATATTGTTGTTGCTTAATATGTATTCCATTAGTTCGACTTGTCTTTTGACGGGATTATTTTCGCATAGTTCTGGTATCCGTTTTAATTGTAGAAATTTGCAACGTTCGATTCGTTGTTCTGGTTGTTCTTGAAATACCAAAATTCTGGATATGCATAATGCTGTTCTGAGCCTGTCTGGAAACTTTTTGACAAATTGTGCGGCAATCCCCTCAGGCGTTGTACACAATAGTCTAGTTGCTTCCCCTTCATCGAATGCTCCCTGTTCACATAACAATAATACCAATTTGTTATTACTTTCACAATATTCTCTAAATTTTCCTGATTTGGGTATTCCGAAGTCAATAGGTTTTCTTTGTTGAACATCAAGTTCAGCTTGTACTTGTTCAGACTCCACTCGTTGTTCTCCGATGCCACTAGCGTCAGTTTCATGGGCCTCAAAATGGCTCGCCACCAGTCCTGCGTTAATTTCACGCAATGCTGCGCTTTGTAGGGAAAGAACCCTATTTCCCCCTTGGGGATGTCCAGTGTTAGTTGACCCTTCTTGACTTTCCCATACCGAATCTGCAATTCCCAGCGAATGTTGTGCGCATTGGAAATTTCTTTTATCTTCTTCGGTGAGAACATCTCTAAGTGTTTGACGATTAGGGCCGGTAGTAAGATACTTAAGTAGACAAGCGATACATGTAATTTTTGTAGTTTTATATTCGAAGCGTCTGATAGTTTTGCCAAATCCGCTATTATATCCCCACGCCTTGTTTGTTGATATGTAGATAATATGTAGGTGGTCCCGGAACGTTCCTGTATGTTTAGCGATGACTTTCCAAGGGCTTCTATGAAGGTTGAATAGTCTATGCCTTCTTTTGCTAGATATTGAGCAGTAGTCATCAATTCCTGGCTGTTCTGGGTATCTGTCCCCTGAGCATCCTCCTGTTGGGACGACGATTCCTGTATTTTCACTCGTTTCCCCGTTGTTACCGGCGTTTCCACTAATTTGTGTTTCTTCTCTGGCGTTGGCGCCGGCGTCGTCGTCGTCGTCGTTTGTGTCAGTGACGTCGATTCCTCTGTCTGGGCTGCTTCCTGATCTGGTTCTTCCTCTTCCGGGTGTTCCGGTGACGGAGTTCTGATGTATTGGAGTTCTTGGTTTTCTTCCCACTCCTCCTGTTGGTCCATTTTGAATTTTTCGTAGTTCCTCTTCTATGACATCGAATGGTGCGTTCGAGTAGATGTGGTACGCTATTAACTGTTGCGATTGCTGATGCATACTGATGATTGTTCTTGTATTCCCCTCCTTTTATACTCGTCCAATAGCCTTGTATTCGACATTTATGGTAATGGCCTTTTCAACAGCTTTTAATCAACATTCACCCCTTATATGGTAATGGCCTTTTATTTAATGCATCCTGTCGACCGTGACATTTAAAATTAATTGCTTTCTTGCAACATTGTATATTGTGACATCTTTATTAATTATTTATTCTAATGTCATTGTTTTTTTGGTTTTTTTTTATCTCAAAAACTTGTATATATTTAGGAAGTTTGTTTTATGATGGGTTTGTTTAGGTTCGAATTACTCAATTTACATATATCTTACGTCATCCACCCCTACACTAACGTGTAGCGACATGTCGAGGTCGTTACACTTTGTGGCTACGGGGTACCAGGAGCACATAACCTAGTAGTAGTAGTACTAGTGAACCGAACCTAACCTAACCTAACCGAACCTAACCTAACCTAACCTAACCTAGTAGTAGCGAACCTAACCTAACCGAACCTAACCTAACCTAACCTAACATAGTTTAACCTAACCTGGCCGAACCTAACCTAGGTGACAAAGTCACCTTCGGTGGGGGGGTCTAATTGAGCGGTCCAGCGCGCAGCGCTGGAAAATTTTCGTGATTTTTCGACCTTGACCTAGATAAATTGACCTACTTTTCTATGATGTGACACACTTTTCCTAGCCTGACCCACCTTATCTAGCCGGCCCTGCGATGCCCGCTCGTTCAAGTCACGACTTAACTCGGCGAGCGTCGCCATGTTCATGGTGTATGTTATATCTAACGACAATACTTGTGCGTTTAAGTCGCGACTTTAACTTAACACGTATTGTCTATTCTCTGCCTGTGTTTACTTTGTCTATCGCGCGTTCTCCCTATCTGGCGGGCGCAGCCCGCCGCGCGCCGCCCCCGCCCTCCGGCGGACTAACACCATATACTAAACACACCGAACCTAACCTAACCTAACCTAACCTAACCTAACCTAACCTAACCTAACCTAACCTAACCTAACCTAACCTAACCTAACCTAACCTAACCTAACCTAACCTAACCTAACCTAACCTAACCTAACCTAACCTAACCTAACCTAACCTAACCTAACCTAACCTAACCTAACCTAACCTAACCTAACCTAACCTAACCTAACCTAACCTAACCTAACCTAACCTAACCTAACCTAACCTAACCTAACCTAACCTAACCTAACCTAACCTAACCTAACCTAACCTAACCTAACCTAACCTAACCTAACCTAACCTAACCTAACCTAACCTAACCTAACCTAACCTAACCTAACCTAACCTAACCTAACCTAACCTAACCTAACCTAACCTAACCTAACCTAACCTAACCTAACCTAACCTAACCTAACCTAACCTAACCTAACCTAACCTAACCTAACCTAACCTAACCTAACCTAACCTAACCTAACCTAACCTAACCTAACCTAACCTAACCTAACCTAACCTAACCTAACCTAACCTAACCTAACCTAACCTAACCTAACCTAACCTAACCTAACCTAACCTAACCTAACCTAACCTAACCTAACCTAACCTAACCTAACCTAACCTAACCTAACCTAACCTAACCTAACCTAACCTAACCTAACCTAACCTAACCTAACCTAACCTAACCTAACCTAACCTAACCTAACCTAACCTAACCTAACCTAACCTAACCTAACCTAACCTAACCTAACCTAACCTAACCTAACCTAACCTAACCTAACCTAACCTAACCTAACCTAACCTAACCTAACCTAACCTAACCTAACCTAACCTAACCTAACCTAACCTAACCTAACCTAACCTAACCTAACCTAACCTAACCTAACCTAACCTAACCTAACCTAACCTAACCTAACCTAACCTAACCTAACCTAACCTAACCTAACCTAACCTAACCTAACCTAACCTAACCTAACCTAACCTAACCTAACCTAACCTAACCTAACCTAACCTAACCTAACCTAACCTAACCTAACCTAACCTAACCTAACCTAACCTACTATTGGCCTACTATCCGATGCCGACTAGCGGAAACTGACTGTCCAAAAAACATCCGCAGGGTCGTGGACAGCTATCTGTCCGGTCGAAGGGTGAGGGTGAGGTACGCAGGAGCTGAGCACACCGCCGAAACCACCAAAGGCTGTGTCCAGGGGTCAGTGGGGGGCCCTACGTTCTGGAACCTGTTGTTGGACCCTCTTCTTAAAGATCTTCAGGCCAGAAACGATTATTGCCAGGCTTTTGCAGACGATGTTGTCCTTATTTTCTCCGGTAACACCGCTCTGGACGTCCAGACACAGGCCAATGAAGCCCTCGCCCGTGTCCGGGAGTGGGGTGTCGTAAATAAATTGAAGTTTGCGCCGCACAAGACCAAGGCCATGGTTATAACCAACAAACTAAAACACGACACTCCACAATTGCGGATGGGAGGGGAGGACATTGCCATGTCAAAGGAAATTAAGATTCTCGGCCTGACGATAGACAGCAAGCTCACCTTCAACACTCATGTAGCAAATGTCTGTCGAAAGGCCCTCAACATATACAAACAGCTGGCCAGAGCGGCAAAAGTACAGTGGGGGCTGTCTCCGGAGATCGTCAGGACAATATACGTAGCGGTCATAGAGCCAATCGTTATGTACGCAGCAAGCGCGTGGGCTCCAGCGTCCGAAAAAATTGGAGTTAAGAAATTCCTTAACGAGGTGCAACGGGGCTTTGCTCAAAAGATTGTAAGGGCATACAGAACCACGTCCCTGAACTCGGCTCTACTACTTTCCGGACTGCTTCCTCTGGATCTCAGGATCCAAGAAGCAGCCTCCCTTTATGAGGTAAAGCGAGGACACTCCCGGAGAGTGGTAGAGGATCGAAACGTCGAGACACCGATGCGCTTTACAGACGCGCCGCACCCTGCGATGCAAGTGAGGCTCGAGTTTGAACTCATCACGAACGGTGCAGAGTTGCTCCAGACTGAGTATAATGGCCCGAAAATATATACAGATGGCAGCAAAATAGAGGGCAAGGTCGGTGCCGCAGTATCCATGTGGGATAACGGGGTAGAGACTAAAGCCAAAAAACTCAGGTTGGAGCAATTCTGCACTGTATTTCAAGCAGAACTACTAGCTATAGCGAAGGCAGTTGAAATCGCTGAAAAGAGTAATACTGGGCTCGTCTTCAGCATTTATAGCGACTCCCGATCTGCGCTCGAAACACTATCAAGTGGAAATTCCCTCCATCCCTTAGCCGTAAACACCAGGCAACAAATCCACAATATGGCGCTAAATGGTAAGACCATCAGACTTTTTTGGATAAAAGCCCACGTGGGGTTGGAGGGCAATGAACGAGCCGATGAACTGGCGAAGGAGGCTGCGCTGAGGTTGAAGACGAGGCCAGATTACGATCGGTGCCCCGTGTCATTTGTTAAGCGTATCATACGCCAGGATACGCTTGACAAATGGGAATCGCGGTACACCAACGAACAGACTGCGGGAGTGACGAAGCTGTTTTTCCCGACCGCTCTAGGGGCTTATAAGATTGTCAGGAATATGGAATTGGATCCACTGCTGGTGCAGGTATTGACAGGGCACGGTGGATTCTCCGGGTACTTGAATCGCTTCAAGTGCAAGGAGAGTCCGTCGTGCTGCTGCGACCCTGAAAAAGAAGAAAGCGTTCAACATATTTTGACGGAATGCCCCATTTTTGGAAAGGACAGACACGAAATTGAAAATGAAATAAATGTAGAAATCAAAATAGAAAATTTCGCGGCCATAGTTAGAAACAGTAAAATTCGATCTAAATTCTTAGAGTACTGCAGAAAGGTAGCTGAAATTATAGTCAACAAAAACAAAACAGTCTAGAAATTGTGAAACCTGTGTATATAATGTAGTATATAAAACAGGTTCACATGATATATAAAAGTACACAAAAATTTAAATGAGATAAAGTAGTATTTAAATAAAATAAGATACAGAAATTGAAAAAATCACATATAACAGGCTCATTGAAATAAGTAATATAATAAAAAATAGCAATAGATACAGTAAATATTAAACAACATTAAAACAATCAACAAGTGATTACAAGAAATGAACAAAAAACAAACTCAATCAAAACAAAGGTCACTGGTCCCCCATGCCAGTGGGAACTAGAATTAAAAAAAAAAAAAAAAAAAAAAAAAAAAAAAAAAAAAAAAAAAAAAAAAAAAAAAAAAAAAAAAAACCTAACCTAACCTAACCTAACCTAACCTAACCTAACCTAACCTAACCTAACCTAACCTAACCTAACCTAACCTAACCTAACCTAACCTAACCTAACCTAACCTAACCTAACCTAACCTAACCTAACCTAACCTAACCTAACCTAACCTAACCTAACCTAACCTAACCTAACCTAACCTAACCTAACCTAACCTAACCTAACCTAACCTAACCTAACCTAACCTAACCTAACCTAACCTAACCTAACCTAACCTAACCTAACCTAACCTAACCTAACCTAACCTAACCTAACCTAACCTAACCTAACCTAACCTAACCTAACCTAACCTAACCTAACCTAACCTAACCTAACCTAACCTAACCTAACCTAACCTAACCTAACCTAACCTAACCTAACCTAACCTAACCTAACCTAACCTAACCTAACCTAACCTAACCTAACCTAACCTAACCTAACCTAACCTAACCTAACCTAACCTAACCTAACCTAACCTAACCTAACCTAACCTAACCTAACCTAACCTAACCTAACCTAACCTAACCTAACCTAACCTAACCTAACCTAACCTAACCTAACCTAACCTAACCTAACCTAACCTAACCTAACCTAACCTAACCTAACCTAACCTAACCTAACCTAACCTAACCTAACCTAACCTAACCTAACCTAACCTAACCTAACCTAACCTAACCTAACCTAACCTAACCTAACCTAACCTAACCTAACCTAACCTAACCTAACCTAACCTAACCTAACCTAACCTAACCTAACCTAACCTAACCTAACCTAACCTAACCTAACCTAACCTAACCTAACCTAACCTAACCTAACCTAACCTAACCTAACCTAACCTAACCTAACCTAACCTAACCTAACCTAACCTAACCTAACCTAACCTAACCTAACCTAACCTAACCCAGCCCTTATACCAACCTGAACAGTCTTCAATGGTGCCACCCTGCGCGGCTGACATGGAGGCGTCGACCATCATCGAGGAGATACGCTCCCTCATCGCCGCAATACCGCCCTTGTTATCTGACGGGAAAAGCGTCAAGAGGGAACAAAAGAAGGCGGTCATAGACAACTCGACAAAGGCGGCACTCTTGTGTCAGAGACTCGCCACACTAGTGGTGCCACAGCGACGGCAAAAGCGAGACCCCACTGATAGCAGCCCGAAGGCGCCACCAAACGACGTCACTACAAAGCCTTGTTGCGCAGATCAGCTGCCTGCTATTGTCAAAGAGGCGGTGACACAAGCTATGCGCAGCGAGCTTGGACGGGCCAAGGCCACAGCCGCTCTTGGAACTCAGATAGGGGGCGGAAACAACACATACGCACAGGCCGCCGCTATGCCACCACCCACTCCAGGAGGACTACGCCCAGCTCCACGCCGCCCAGCAATCGTCTTGTCCCTTAAAACCGAAGGACACCCGGTAGAGCAAGCATACAAAGCCCTCGACAAAGTTATCAACTTCAACGAAACTGGGTATACCGCGGCAAGAGTCGCCAATCTGTCTCGAGGCAAGGTGAGGGTTGAGTTTGAGTCAGAGAACGATGCTGCGGATGCGCTGGAGCGATTTCGCAGGGCCAGCGCCGGGGACACAGAAAGGGATGTGGAAGCTGAAAGAGAGAAGAGGGTGAGCCCCATGATTATTCTCAAGGGCGTCCCTAAGGACACCCCTCAAGACACCCTGACTGACATAATCCTAAAACACAACGCTGAGCTATTCCACTGCAGGAGAGAGGACCTGAGACTCAAGTTTGTGCGAAGGAACCGCAGCGACAAACTTTATAACGCCATTCTCGAGGTCAACCCAGCATGCTGGAAATACGTCGCCGGCCTCACCCACCTGCGTGTGGGTCACCACAGAGTTCACACACAGGAATTCTCCCCGTTCCGGCAGTGCCGTAGGTGCTTGCAGTTCGGGCACACACAGGGCCGCTGCCGAAATGAACCAATCTGTTCTCACTGCAGCGAGTCGGGACACAGTGTCGAGACCTGCAAGGAGACCGCCGCTTCCCCGACCTGTTTTAACTGCGTCACCCGAGGCGCCAAATTTAGATCTACACCCAATACTAGCACTAGCACCGACGCAAAACACTCCGCTACCTCGAATCAATGCCCCAGAATTAAACACATGCAAGCAAGAATTAGTAACAAAATAGATTATGGCTACTAGCAATTCAAGCACACGTAATTCTGTCATCAATTTTCTGCAATGTAACCTAGATAAGTCGCACGCTAGCAACACTGAATTCTGCAACTCCTTCGCCCAGAGTCGGCACCAGGCGGCCTTCATCTCGGAGCCTTACGTCGGTTCTGGGCTCTTTACTAAAAGCTTTGCCGGACTCGACATTTTCCAGTCTCTCGCACCGGACAGACCAGTTCGAGCCGCCATCCTTCTTAAACGCGAATTTTCAACCAAGCACGGCGCCATCCTTTTATCACAATACTCCACCCCCGACGTTGCGGCGGTCAAGATAAACTTGGCCAACAGCCCCACCGTCCTAGTCTCCGTTTATCTGCAGCCAGCCATCGACCCTGATCCAATTCTAAACATCCTCTCCTCCATCTTGGACCATAACTCCAACTGCAGGTGTATTGTGGCGGGGGACTTCAACGGATGGCACCCTGAGTGGGATCATCTTGGCCGCAGCAACGGCAGGGGGGACGTAGTCTACGAATTTCTATCCACCTATGGACTGGTCTGCTGCAACTCGGGTGATCACACATTTGAAACAATCACACACGGCGGTCTCAGAACAAGTGCGATTGACCTGACCCTGGCCACGGAAGATCTAGCCAACAGGATAGTAGGATGGAGGACGGCAAGAAGCTTCCTAGCAACGACCCAGCACATCCCTATCGAGTTCGCTCTGTCCCACTCTGCCTCCACGGCCCGTCCACCTCGGCAATCTACCCGACGGTACAGGATAGACGACCACGCCAACTGGTCCGGATTCAAGGAGCGACTGGACGAGGCATTCCAGCGGTGGGGGGTGCTACAGGCTGACCCTCTGGCGCTCACTGAGTCAGAATTGGAGGAACACGTGAGACAGGTCACTGCAGCCATCAACGGTGCAGCGGAGGCTGCGTTTCCCACCATCACCGGTGAATGCAGACCCTTCAAGCCCCCGTTCTGGAACGAACACTTGGCAGCACTAAAACGTAGTCTGCTGCAAGCCAGGAGAGGGTACAGGAGGGCGAAGAGAAGAGGAGAACCTCCGGAAGCCATGGAGGTCCTGGCGACAAGGGTGCAGGAGGCTCACGATAACTACGTCAGGGACATCAGAGCGGAATCAGCCAAGAACTTCCGGGACTTCTGCGAGGCCCAGGGAATGGACACAGTGTGGACCGTTACAAACCCGGTTCTGCGCGGTGGCCACCCCAGAACCCCACCAACTACAGTTGCAACACCAACGGCACACACAACTGATGGCGAGGACACGGTCGAGGCCCTTCTGGCACACTTTTATCCGGCAGATCCCGAAGCACTCGATTCACCTGAGCAAGCCGAGGTAAGAGCCGGATGTAGGAGGCCACCCGACACTCCAGACGATCCGCCGTTCGTGGCCAGTGAGGTGCTGGAGGCGGCCAGGTCCATCTCACATAAAAAAGCCCCTGGCCTAGATGGACTTACATCGGATATCTGCTTAGTGGTCATCACCAGGTACCCGGAGCTGTTTACCAATATATTTAACCGATGCCTGGCTCTGGGATACTTCCCAAGGCTGTGGACGAACACGGTCCTCAAAATCATTCCCAAGCCAGGGGGAGGGGGCTCCCCTGAATTAAAGTCCCAGAGACCCATAGGGCTGATACCGGTATTTGGTAAAATATTGGAGAAACTTTTCACCGGGAGGATCACACACTGTATGGCCATCGGAAATACACTAAACCCAAGGCAATTCGGTTTCCGCCGTGGCTTATCTACAACGTCCGCCCTCCTGAAAGCAGTCGGCAAAATCCACGACGGGATAAAGAATAAGCAACTGACAGTGGCGATATCGCTGGATATTCAGTCGGCCTTTGACCGAGCTTGGTGGCCTGCTATTCTCACAAGGCTCAAAGCGATTGGCTGCCCCAAAAATATATTTAGAATCATATGCAACTACCTCAGCAGCCGCCCTATATTTTTAACCCACGCTGGGCACAGCGGGAGCGCGAGAACACAAAGAGGCTGCATCCAGGGCTCAGCCTGTGGTCCGGCTTTTTGGAACCTGCTTCTTGACGACCTGTTAGACCGGCCTCTCCCTGAGGGATGTCATCTGCAGGCATACGCGGATGACGTCTTTCTGGTTGTAGCGGCCGGGGACTGTCGAAGCGTGGAAAGGCTGGCTGGCGAGGCCCTGGACGGCATCGCGGCTTGGGGGCACAAAAATAAACTCATATTCGCGCCAAATAAGACCAAGGCGCTAGCCTTCTCGCCTAAAGCGGCCAAGATTAAAATTACCATGTCGGGGATGCACATACCTTTTTCGCCGAACCTAAAACTACTAGGTGTCGTCATCGACGACAGGCTTAGATTCGGCCAGCACCTGGATCACCAGATCGGCAAGGCGAAAAAGCTATTCACAAGACTGTGTCTCTTCGCCAGACCCTCGTGGGGTCTGCAGCCGGCCAACGTCGAGGCCATTTATAAATATGTGGTGGCCCCGACCATAACATACGCAGCTGGGGTGTGGGGCAATATAACCCAACGCAAATATGCAAAGGATAAGCTTGCCTCGCTGCAGAGGGGCTTTGCAATCAAGGCCATTAGGGCCTATAAAACCACATCGACGGTCGCCGCCTTGGCTCTGGCCCGCTTTCCGCCACTAGACTTACAAATACAACACGTAGCCAGGATGGAGAGGGTGAGAGCCAGGGGCACCACTGACTACTTACCGGAGGATATCGCTCTGGAAAAGCCGGCGAACATATCTAGCCTTTTGCACCCTGCCGACCGTGTAACGGTGGACTTCGACTTAGCACTCAATCAACAGAACATAGATGAGCTGTCTACCGAAACCACGATCCAAATATACACGGACGGCAGCAAACAGGAAGATGACACTGTCGGAGCGGCCATGGTCTGTGTCGACCCGGACCGCGGTGCAGGCGCCGTCACAATAAAGAGATTCAAGCTACACGACTCATGCTCTGTCTTCCAGGCGGAGCTATACGCCATTAAAGAAGCGTGTATCCTGGCAAAAGCGCGACAATACTCCGATGCGCTGGTCCTGTCCGACTCCCTTTCAGCGCTTAAGGCAATGGGCGACCGGAGCAGCCTAAACCCGCTTGTGGTCGAGATCCACAAGACTATTCATCACGGCGGGGGGCGGATCCGGTTCGCGTGGGTTAAGGCCCACTGCGGCATCGCTGGTAACGAACTGGCGGACGGGGAGGCGGGCAGGGCCTGCGCCTTGCATAAGGTCCCGGATTACTCGCTCTTCCCACTATCCTTCCCCAAGAAGAAATCTAAGGACCAACTTCGGGACGAATGGGAGGAGAGATACCAGTCTGCCACCCAGGGATCGTGGACAAGAGGGCGGTTTCCAACAGTGCAGGCCATTCACAACTTCTTCGGCCTCACGAATCCATCCTTCTTCCTGACGCAGTACCTGACGGGGCACGGCGCGCACCTCACGTACTTAAAACGGTTCAAGATCAAAGACAGTGATAGCTGCCCCTGTGACGGTGGAGCACAAGATCCCGATCACCTCGTCAGGTACTGCGACAGGTTCGCTCAACGTAGGGAGGACTTTCTGGCACAGGTCACTCCGACTTCAACCAACGAGCTCCCGCTGGACCCATACGATCTGGGTCACCTGGCCAAAAAACCTAAAACCGTCAAGGCCTTCGTCGGGTTCATCGAACATATCTACAAAAACCTAAAAAACTTTAACTACCCACCCGATTAGTCACATAGGTAAAATACTATATTTATATTTTTATGTTTTTCTTATATTTATACTTTTGGCTGTCAAAATATTAAATTTACACAAAAACAGTTAAGGGAACCACGTAGCTTCCAATCATGATTAGGGACAAATAGCAAAAAAATCTGCTCAAATCTTTTACCTTGTATAGCACTTTTCGGTCGTATTAGCTCACAGGAGTGGTTCTGTGCACGCTCCGCTGTCCTAATAGTCTCGTGTAATTTTAATATACTTTTCATACAAACTTACCCAATATTGACACTTTTTCCTTCACTGTAAAAAATTTTGTTTCAACCTTTCGGCTAATACTCACCTTATATTGACCGAGTCTTAATATATGAACGTGGACCGGCGGTCCTAGGTCCCCGGTCCGTAGTACTCTTGTGAGGCCGGGTGCCGGGGACCGACGGTTCACTAGGTTTGCTTGTATAATAGTGGCCATTCGTGCAATAGCTGCATAATAGAGACCCAATGCCTGTGAAAATAGTTATACTTTAGCTGTACATAGTCAGCTGTAGGCCACTGTTAAAATAATAAGTAAATATTTATATTTAAGCTATACTTATTACTACTTAGCTATACTTACTACTACATTATTTAGTTAGTAGGGAAAAAAAAGGGGGAAAAAAAAAAAAAAAAAAAAAAACATTACTTCATAAGTATTTACAATATTTTTGTATACACAAGCTGTACATACTTAGTTATTAGCAACTGTTCAAATAATAGTCATAGTTCATATTTATTAATAAGTAAGATATATTTAAAAAAAAAAAAAAAAAAAAAAAAAAAAAAAAAAAAATTAAAAAAAAAAAAAAAAAAAAAAAAAAAACATTACTTCTTAGGCATTTACAATATTTTTGTATATTCAAGCTGAACATTCTTAACTGTTAAAATAATAAGTTTTAATCATAAGTCATAGCTCCTATTTAGCATAAGGTAAATATTAAACAATGTTTAATAATGATGACTTCTCATAAGTCCATAGATTTGCATAACAGTTATACTTTAGTTTACGTAATTAACATCTCATTGTATACATTTTAAAACTATTATGGAAAAAAAAAAAAAAAAAAAAAAAAAAAAAGATATAAATAATAATAATCATAATTAAAAATAATAATAATTAAAATATATATATAAAAAATATATAATAAACAAAAAAAAAAAAAAAAAAAAAAAAAAAAAAAAAAGTTAATGGAAAAAAAAAATAGGAAAAAAAAAAAATAAAAAAAAAAAATAAAAAAAAAAAAACATATACTTCTTTTGTAAATAAGATACCATTGGCAAGAACAGCAAAAGGAAAATACGAAGACTTCGAGCAGGCCGGAGCACGGACATCCCGGACTGGAACTGGGCTGAAGGCATCGGGTCAGAGACTGGGCACTTGAGATAGTGAAGGAGGCTCAAAGACCACGGCCCAGACACGTTGGGCCATTGGGCCAGAGGCCGCGGACATCGGGCTGGGGACCGGGCACTTGGGCTAGAGGTGGTGGTGGTCCGAAGATTGGCAGGGTCGCAGCGGGACAAAAGCTAAGGCCGGAGACCGGAAACTTTGGGCCGGAGTCCGGACATTGCGGGTCGACGGCCGGAAACTCGGGCCAGAGGCTGGAAAATTGGGCTGGAACCCGAAGACCAGGCCTTGGAAATTGGACCGCGGCCCTGACATATTGGACCAGATGTCGTGGACCTCGGGCTAGAGCACGAAAACCTTACACCCTGGACTGCAGCCCGGACACCCCAAGCCAAAACCCGAACCCATTGGGCCAGAGGCCAGAGTACAGTAACTTGATACGAAGACTGGACCCGATGACCTTAGGCCTGGGACTGGAGGACCGGATGCCCGAAATCGCTAGAAGGAGACTGGCTGCACTTGGTCGGAGCTCACCCAACTGGACTTGCTAACCCCAAGATACCTTTTCTAACAATAATCATAATTAAGGATAATTGTACACATATATATTTAACATTGTAACTTAATTCTATAAAAAAAAAAAAAAAAAAAAAAAAAAAACCATCACATCATAACTATTTACAATATTTTTGTATACTTAAGTTGTACATACTTAGTAATTAGCAACTGTTAAAATAATAAGTTTAAATAATAAGTCATAGTTCCTACTTTTAATAATTAGTCATAGTTCCTACTTATTATACTCTAGTTTTACGTAATTAACACAAAAAAAAAAAAAAAAAAAAAAAAAAAAAAAAAAAAAAAAAAAACATTGAAATATATATATACTAATTATTGTATATAATATCTTCTTCTCCTTTCCTTTCCTTACCTTTCTTCATAATACCTTTCTTCCTCTCTTTCCCTTGCCCCTTTTTTAAATCCTATCCACCCTGGCCCCCCATGGAAGTCCTCAAATTGACGCCTCGGGGGCCTACAGTGATTCAAGGACAGACCACATCTCGGTCTGTCCTTTGATCCCAATCCAATGCATCAAATCCCCTCCCGTTCAAACCTAACCCTTCCCAAAACATATAAAAAAAACACAAACATAACAAATAAAGTTAAAAAAAAAAAAAAAAAAAAAAAAAAAAAAAAAAAAAAAAAAAAAAAAACCTAACCTAACCTAACCTAACCTAACCTAACCTAACCTAACCTAACCTAACCTAACCTAACCTAACCTAACCTAACCTAACCTAACCTAACCTAACCTAACCTAACCTAACCTAACCTAACCTAACCTAACCTAACCTAACCTAACCTAACCTAACCTAACCTAACCTAACCTAACCTAACCTAACCTAACCTAACCTAACCTAACCTAACCTAACCTAACCTAACCTAACCTAACCTAACCTGGAAAGTGGGTTTTTTCGCGTCAATAGTGAAGTGTTATACACCAAAAGAAGCGCGCTGACGAGACGCACCCAACAGTGAAAGAACCAAGTCTCTAGTGTCAGCGGTTCTCAAACAGTGTCAAAAAAACCTGATTTAAGGTTATTTTGTGAACTCGACGCGCGACGCCGCTCGATTTAAAGCGGTGACCCACCGTTTTTCAACTGCAGCCGGGAGCGCCTTTGGAAGACCTACAAGTGGACACCTCACTTGGATTTTTTGGATCGCGGGTTTGGCCACAAAAGCCGAAAAAACAAGTTACCACGTGTCACGTGGTACCTGTTCCAGACGAGTGCGGCCAAATCTGAAGATTGGAAGAGAAGGTGGTACAGACGAGGAGCCGGGAGCCTTTTCCGGAATTGAAATCGGATATAGATAAGTGGACTTTTCTTAGTTTTTAAATTCGGTAAATTTGTGACAGCCCTGGCGGCGAAGATAAATCGACAACCCTACTTTTTTATAACTTTAAAAAATCTTTTGTTGAGTATTCTGTTTGTATTTTAAATTTGAAGAAAATCGGTTCAGAAATTAAAAAGTTATAGATATTTAAAATTTGTAAAAATCAAAGGGTTGAAAACTACAACCCTTATAAATTAAAAAATCAAAGAAACAGTTTTAATTCATTTAGTTTATTTGTAAGAAATAGTTTTAAGAATTTTTAGACTAATAACCAGTTTTAAAATTACATATAAGTGTCTAAATTATATAAGAAGTTACTTTTAAAAATACTTTTCACCCCCTTAGGGTAGCGCTAAAATTATTTTGAACATACCACTAGATAGAGCCTTTTACACCCTATCGAGTGGTATCATCAAAACCCGCGCGCCATAAAGATTGTAGAAGTTACATAGGTTAGTATAAAGTAGGTCGTCGAGTCGGCACTAATCGTATAGGAGCCCCAGTATAGGAGCCCCATACATAGACATAAGTTTTATTTTATAGTGACAGCCCTGCGAGATATAGTGTGGCAACCCTAATTTTAAGCCCCCAAATAGTATATAGGTTAACCAACAAACCCCCATTTTTAGATTTTCTATTTATTCATTTTCCCCAAAAATACAACTTTTAGAAATTTTCCAAAAATAAGGGTTGTAAAAACCACCCCTAAATAAAAACAACCCCCATAATATTAAAGATCTTTCCCAGGCCTAACTTCTTTCCTTAAGAACAAAATTTTTCAAAAAATTAGAAAAGCCAAAACAAGGCTATTTGCGGCCAAGGTACATAGCCGAAAAAGTTTGAGATTTTTTCAGGGGTAGGGGGTGAGCCCTAAAAATTTCAAAAAATATCTCAAACAAGGGGAATCTATTTTTGGTGCCTATACTATTTTTTGCGTTTCATTTTATTTTATATTTTAATTTTTAGCAATTATTTTGTAAAACTTGGTAAAAATCGCCATTACGTACTAAGTTGGTTTCACCCCTATCTCGGCAAGGGTGCGAGATATCGCAAAAATAAACGAAAATCTATTCAGTAGGAACCTGAAGCAGTTGTAGGGGCAACCAACCTAGGGACGTCATAAAAAACCACCCCCCGTGAAATTTGTACAAAAAACCCAAAAAATTTAGGGGTTGCAACCCCCAACTTTAAAATTTTCCGCCCCTGACAATAAATTTGGGTCGCGCTTTACACCACCCAAATTTTTTCCGTATCAATAGGACAGTCCTAACCCCGAAGCCAACCTCTTGAAGCTGGTCAACAAACTACCCCTAACTTTAAAAATCTATATTAAATTCATCCCCAAATTAACCCCCACTAAATTGACAGGAACTTACAGACAGACAAACAGACATCCCACCTCTTTTTATCCCAAAAAATTTGGACCACTACTTTAGGAATTACAATCTTATAACCAAATTCTAAAACTCACCCCCCAGCGATAAAATATAAGATTGTAAAGATAAGGGAAAATCAAAAAACACCCCGTATCTCCGAAACTAAGGGTCGTAGGTCAAAAATAACAACATTTCTCCCCCCCCTCCCTTAAACCCACCCCCCATTCGCTAACCGCTCACCAAACGGACCCTTTCCGGACCTACCCCCAAAATTTCAACCCCCTACGACCAACTTCAGCTATCGACCAGTATAAGTTGAGCCCTGACCCCTGGCCAACCCTTAGGCCTACAAAACTTTAAAGCTCCATAACTCGGGAACTACTGGTCCGATTTGAACCGGGTTTTCAGAGTTGAGATTGGCTTAGGGAGCACTATCTTTCCCCCCCCTCAATAGGACTCTAGGTAGAGCAAAGTTTTTAAAATTTTTTTATTATACAACTTTAAATCTACGATCGTGCTCTTGCCGACCGAGTTGGCGGGTAGAGACTAAAGCAAGCAGTAACGACTCTACATAGAGAAAAATTTTTGAAAGACCGCAATTTTCCTGCGGTTTAACAGTGACACGGGAGCATCTCTGCTGGCTGTAAATCTTGCGTTACCGCACTAATTACGTGCATTTATTTTATTTCATTTTATTTTTATTTTCGTGTTTTGACTGACTACCGTGTCTATTGACAGGTAATCTTAGGATAGGGTGTACAAGGTTCCTTGGAACCAGTACTGCATTAGTACTATTTTTTATTTTGATTTGTAAATTTTACCGACAAGACAAAGTCTGCCCCTGTAAAAATGGCAACAACGCGCACCCCAGCAAAAAAGGTAGTAGGGACAAACTCCCCCATCTCCCCGACGGTCATCGTTGACGAGAGGGCCGGCCCCTCGAAAACCACGCCGCCTCAGCCCTCCAGGGTGAGGCGTAGTATAGGAGAGTGGGAGAGCGTGATGACAGAGCCCACGCCCTGCACCGTAGCAGCGCACGGGCACGCTCGCTCACCGACAAAGCCAGCCCCGGTACCGGCGGCGCCGCCGAAACCGAAGACGAAGGCAGTGCATCAGCCAGAGCTGAAAACCGCGACACGTAGAGCCTCGATCGAGGCAGCCGCGGTGTCGCCGGGGCCGGCGCCGGAAGCGGCCAAACCCACCGACCGGGTGACCCAGGCCAGGAGGCTCCTAGCGAAGGCAAAGACCCATATTAGCGAGTCACGTAACCTCCGCTCGGACCTCAAGACCGGAATCACCCAGGCGCTGGACGGCCTATTCATCATAGTAAAGGAGATGGCAGCGGTATCAGCACCTGAAAAAGAAACAGAAATTAGAAAAGGGGTGAAAAAAGACGAAGTTCAGGAAAACACGGAAAAAAAGGAGAGGGACATCATGACTGAAATAATAAAAGAGCAGACCAAAAAAATCGACAGAAACTACGAAGAGCTTAAGAAACTTAGGGACTCGGTCATGGAGCACCAGGAAGCAGCACGGCAGCAGCTCACCTATGCCTCAGCAGTGGCGACATCTCCTCGTAAAATACCTCTAGAAAGAAAGAGCGCTCTACACTCTATCTTGATAGAAGCCAAAGATGACAAGACTACTGGAGACGAGGTAATGAAACAGGTCAGAGAAGCGGTAAACGCCAAGGATGGGTGGGTCACTGTCGAAAAGGTGCGGAAGACAAAGGACAGAAAGGTCATTTTGGGATGCAGGACGGTACAGGAGAGAGATAAGGTCAAGGAGCGGCTCCAGAACGCGTCGAGCAACCTCAAATTCGAGGAAATGAAAAATCACGACCCGATGGTCATACTCAGAGATGTCATGTCCAGCCACTCCGATAAGGAGATACTATCGGCACTGAGAAACCAGAACGGGGTGATTTTCCATGGTCTCGAAGGAAAGGATGTTCGAATGGAGGTTAAGTTTAGGAGAAAAGCCCGGAACTCTCTCATGTCCCACGTAGTCCTGCGAGTGTCTCCTCAAATCTACAACCGCATGATCGAAAAGAGTACTGTGAACATTGACATGCAGAGGGTACGAGTAGCGGATCAGTCACCATTGGTACAATGTTCCATGTGTCTGGCATACGGCCATGGTAGGAGACTCTGCACGGTGACAGTACCAAAGTGTACACACTGCGGTGGACCTCATACGAGAAATCAATGTGCAGACTGGATAGCAGCGGAACCACCCAAGTGCATAAATTGTACGGCTGCTAAGCTAGACAGCGTGGAACACAACGCGTACAGTCCTGAATGCACAGTGAGACGGAAGTGGGAGGCCTTAGCGAGAGCAAAGGTTCAGTACAGCTGCTAAGGGCGACACCGAGAACACCAGAGCAGGCACCCCAGCCAAACACTACGCAGTAGCCCAGATAAATCTCCAACGCAAAGACTTAGCAACGACTGAACTCATGGTGGAGGCCAGCAGACGCAAATTGGCGTTTGCGCTGGTCCAGGAGCCGTATGTGGGAGGCAGAAGGAGAATGAAGGATTACCGTGGAGCGAGAATCTACCAGAACGCTGCAATAGGAGATGGGACTGTTAAGGCGGCGATAGTCGTCTTCGACGACGACCTCGACGTCATACAGTGCCCGAAACTCACTTGCGACAACATAGTCGCAGTGAGGATCCGAACCAGCGACTGGGAAATCGCCGCGGTATCCTTCTACTTCGAGCCGGATAAACCCATAGGGCCATACTTGGACCGGCTGAGGGAAGTCGTCGAGAGTCTGGGCCCTAGAAAACTGCTGATTGGAGGGGACAGTAATGCCAAGAGTGCCTGGTGGGGTAGTCCCGTAGAAGACCACAGGGGGGCAGATATGTCCGGAACCCTGGAGGAGTCTGGACTGCACCTACTGAACAGAGGCACTGAGCCCACCTTCGACACAATAAGAGGAGACAGAAGGTTCACCAGTCACGTCGATCTAACAGCATGCACCGAAGACCTACTGAGCTTTGTGGGAGAATGGAGGGTGGATAAGTCCATGATCATCTCAGACCATAGCGCGATCACCTTCAACATGAACCTGAAGAGAGGGAAGGGACTAAGAGTGATACGCACCACCCGGAAATACAACACAAAAAAGGCTGACTGGGAACTTTTCTGCAACACACTCGCTGAAGAAAAAGCCGCCAGGAATTTCCACTTCGAAGGTATAAACCGCATTGAGAATGCGCAGCAGATTGACCAGACGGTGGAAAGCTTCACTGAAGCGGTCACAAACGCATGCAGACTCAGCATACCTTCGAAGAAGAGCACGGAGATCCTGAAAATCCCGTGGTGGACCGAAGAGCTTGCGAAATTAAAAAAGACCACTGTAACGTACAGGAGGAAAATTCGTAATGCGGCACCACACAGAAGGAATAATGCGGTTGACGAGTACCTCAAGAAGAAGGAGGAATACGAGCGGCAGGCCAAAATACAGCAGATTAGCAGCTGGAAGGAGTTCTGCAGTAAGCAAGACCGTGAGGGTCTCTGGGAAGGCATTTACAGGGTGATTAGTAGGACCGCCAATAGAGAAGAAGACCTGCCACTGACTAAAGACGGAAGAGCGCTCGACAACAAAGAATCGGCCACATACCTAGCGGAGACGTTCTACCCGGAGGATACACAGGACCAAGAGCAGGAGCACCATCGACACATAAGAACATTGGCAGGAAAAGTGAACGAGTACCAACATGATGAGCATATTGATCCACCGTTCACCCACACCGAATTGAAGACGGCGATGGAAGGCTTCAATCCTAAAAAAGCTCCCGGTGAGGATGGCTTCACAGCCGATATATGCTCCAGGGCTATACTCCAGGACCTGGACGCCTTCCTTGCCCTCCTCAATAAGTGCTTGACCATCGGGCACTTTCCATCCATATGGAAACAAGCCACAGTCGTGGTATTGAGGAAACCGGGCAAGGACGATTACACGAACCCCAAGGCTTACAGGCCAATAGGCCTACTGCCGGTCTTGGGGAAGGTCCTGGAGAAGATTCTAGTAGCACGGATGAAATGGCATTTGATACCGAGGTTTAGTACTCGCCAGTACGGGTTCATGCCCCAGCGCAGCACCGAGGACGCCCTCTATACACTAGTACACCGAATAAAGGGTAAGATGGAGCTGAAGAAGCTGGTAACCCTAGTGTCACTGGATATAGAGGGGGCCTTCGATAGCGCGTGGTGGCCAGCTATCAGAATCCGACTGGCTGAGGAAAGGTGCCCGGTAAATCTCAGGAGGCTGCTAGACAGCTATCTGGAGCATAGGAGCATCAAACTCCGGTACGCAGGCGAAGAAGTCGGAAGAGGCACCAACAAAGGGTGCGTTCAAGGGTCTATTGGCGGTCCCATCCTGTGGAACCTTCTACTGGATCCACTGTTGCATGAATTGGAAAAACGGGGACACTATGTCCAAGCCTTCGCAGATGATATAGTAATGTTGTTTGACGGGGAGACGGCACTCGAAATCGAAACGGAGGCAAATAGGGCTTTGCGGTTCGTAAACCAGTGGGGGGCTAAAAACAAGCTTAGATTCGCGCCACATAAAACTTGTGCAATGACACTTACGCGAAAACTCAAGTACGATACTCCACGCATAACGATGGGAGGGGTTGACATAGGTATGTCGGAACACATAAAAATACTAGGTTTAACAATTGATCATAAACTGACCTTCAACCTCCACATCGGCAACCAAACTAGAAAGGCTTTGAACATCTATAAGCAAATTGCTAGAGCCGCAAAGGTTACCTGGGGGCTTCACCCTGAGATAATCCGGCTAATTTACAACGCCACTATCGAGCCGATTATATTGTACGCGGCAGCAGCATGGGCCCCAGCGGCCACGAAGATCGGAGTGCGCAAATTGCTAGACTCGGTGCAGCGAGGTTTCGCCCAAAAGCTCTGCAAATCATATCGTACAGTCTCTCTACACTCGGCGCTAACACTGGCGGGGATACTACCTCTCGACCTCAGGATACAGGAGGCAGCCGCCCTGTATGAGACGAAGAGAGGGTCGCCCCTTCCAGAGTTAGGAGACAGAGAGACCGAGAGTAGGGTAGGATTTGCAGAGACTCCCCACCCGGCAATGCATATGGCCATAAAATTCGAACGTCTGGAGGACCAAAGCCTAGTCGATAGACACAACGTGCAGGAGGTGCGAATCTTCACCGACGGCAGCAAGATTGAGGGGAAGGTCGGTGCAGCCCTTTCTGTATGGAAGGGTGAATCCGAAATCCTGAACCAAAAGTTTTGTCTGTCCGCGTACTGCACGGTCTATCAGGCGGAATTGCTGGCCATATGCAGGGCTACGGGCGGAATACTCAAGAGGAAGGAGAAGAGCTATGGTCTGTACAGCGACTCGAGAGCCGCACTGGAGACGGTCGTTAACCATGGCTCTCTTCATCCCCTTGCTGTGGAGTCACGAGAGAACCTGCAGAAGGCTTTTATCCAGGGCAAAGATGTTTCTTTGTTCTGGATAAAAGCACATGCAGGTCTCCTAGGCAATGAGCGTGCTGATGATCTGGCCAAGGAGGCTGCTTTGGCGCTGAGGAGGAAACCGGACTACGATCGGTGTCCGGTGTCGTACGCAAAGAAGACAATACGTCATCGCTCCATTATGGAATGGCGCGATCGGTATAGCAAAGGCGAAACCGCGGCGATAACGAAACTTTTCTTTCCAGATGCCTTAGACGCGTATAAATTAGTTAGAAAGATACAGCCAGCAGGGTTGCTCACGCAGATCCTCACGGGGCATGGTGGATTCTCCCAATACTTGCATCGGTTCAAGTGCGGGGAGAGTCCGGCATGCGACTGTGACCCAGCGGTAGAGCAAACGGTGCCCCACCTCTTAGCTCATTGCCCAATATATGGAAAGCTTCGTTTCGAATTCGAACAAAATACGGGTGAAATAGTAAAAATTGATAAATTTAAAGAACTCATTATAGATAAAAAGATTAGAGAACAGTTCATCTTATATTGTGAACAAATTTGCAAACTGGTAATAAGTAAAAATAAAACTGTAGTATAAATAATCGTGTTTAAAACTATTATTATGTAATAATAGGATATTAGCACATAAAAATAATTTAGATGTATAAGTATATAGTAAACAATTA
This sequence comes from Pyrausta purpuralis, assembly GCA_963924145.1. Classification (NCBI taxonomy): domain Eukaryota; kingdom Metazoa; phylum Arthropoda; class Insecta; order Lepidoptera; family Crambidae; genus Pyrausta; species Pyrausta purpuralis. The sequence continues at coordinate 54,908 of CAWUPE010001138.1, read as the reverse complement.
AGATGTAATAAATAATAAGTTGTATTATAAAATAAGATATAATTAAGAATTAGTCCTAAGCAAAAAATTCTTGTTAAAACATTAATTTAGAATTATAAGTAATGTAATAGATTAAGTACAAATAGAATTAAGCTCTCCTCGTCAAGAGCCAGTAAAACCATGTTTAAAATTTACAAAAAATTAACTATGTATACACTTAATAGAATAAAACTAGAATAAGAAGTTGTAATAAATAAAAATAGACTCTGCTACTCATTACAATAAAGAACCCAAAAAAAGAAAAGACAAAATGAGCCCTTTGATAATCAATCCTGAACGGATATTCGGGGGACAGAAAGCAGATAAAAAAACAAAAAAAAAAAAAAAAAAAAAAAAAACCTAACCTAACCTAACCTAACCTAACCTAACCTAACCTAACCTAACCTAACCTAACCTAATCTAACCTAACCTAACCTAACCTAACCTAACCTAACCTAACCTAACCTAACCTAACCTAACCTAACCTAACCTAACCTAACCTAACCTAACCTAACCTAACCTAACCTAACCTAACCTAACCTAACCTAACCTAACCTAACCTAACCTAACCTAACCTAACCTAACCTAACCTAACCTAACCTAACCTAACCTAACCTAACCTAACCTAACCTAACCTAACCTAACCTAACCTAACCTAACCTAACCTAACCTAACCTAACCTAACCTAACCTAACCTAACCTAACCTAACCTAACCTAACCTAACCTAACCTAACCTAACCTAACCTAACCTAACCTAACCTAACCTAACCTAACCTAACCTAACCTAACCTAACCTAACCTAACCTAACCTAACCTAACCTAACCTAACCTAACCTAACCTAACCTAACCTAACCTAACCTAACCTAACCTAACCTAACCTAACCTAACCTAACCTAACCTAACCTAACCTAACCTAACCTAACCTAACCTAACCTAACCTAACCTAACCTAACCTAACCTAACCTAACCTTTTTTTTTTTTTTTTTTTTTTTTCCCGGTGGTAAAAAATGCATTGAGCTGCATACCCGCCGCCGTGGTCAAGCGACGGGTTATGTGGGGCTCTCCCCGCCAGAAGGGCGAGGCCTACCCACTAAAAAATCCACCATGAGCCACCTCAGACACGTTCCGGAAAAGTTGACGGTGTAGCCAGGCCTTACCCGTCTTTCCCGGTTCGCGCGCTGTCTGCTTTAGCAGACCCACCATGCGACCACTCCGGCTCAGTAAGAAGACTGCCAAAAGAGCGAGCCTCCCTACGTGGGAAATTCATTCACAATTTGTATAAGTATAAGTCATAAAGAATATAAAATATAAATATACAAAAGCCTGTACACAAAAGATGCAAAGGTGTAAATGAAATAATCGCAGTGTATAAATAATAATGATTTAACTAAAACTATCTATACACAAAACGCCAGGTGGGGGGGTGTAAAGAGCCCACCTCCTGGCGCCTTAACCTAAGCTATGACTAGATTCGACTAGCTACGGAGTTGACGGGCAAAAACCCGACGCCTCCGTCCGACTCTTCTTCGGCGTTGGGGATCAGCGAGAGGGTCATCTTCGCGCTCCCTTTCAGCCTCTTCCTTTTTGTTCAGCACCTCTTCGCAGAAGGTGCTGAATGCCTCCCAATGAGTGTCCTTCGCTATGATAGCTCTTACGACTGCAGGCAGCGAAAGATTTGGACCAATTTCAGCGACTAGCGCCGCTCTTTCCCTAGCCCATTCCGGGCACTCTTGCACTGTGTGCTCAGCCGTATCGACGGCATGCCCGCACTGATGGCAGACAGAGGTTCTCTCCCTACCGATTCTGTGCAGATACTTCCCAAAGCAGCCATGCCCGGTCAGTACCTGTACCATCCTGTAAGAGAGAGAACCTGTGCGCCTCTCAATCCAGTCTCTGAGCACTGGTTGGATAGCCGCTATCGTACGGTGGCCCGCTTCCGGCTCCTCCAAGCGGTTCGACCACAAATCGATAGCAGCATTGCGAGACTCCACCCGCCAGCGCTCAACCTCTTCTTTCGAAGGCGGTGTGCCTTCAAGCTTTGCTGCCGAGGACTTATTGTATACCCCTGCCAGCACCCGTGCCTCTATTTCCCATGGTAAGGTCCCAGCGATCGCGCAAGCCGCTTCCCCAGAAACTGTGCAGAAAGCCCGCACTACGCAGTTGGTGACTGCGCGCTGTGCTCGCCGAAGCACGGCGAGGTTCTCTCTCTTGAGGGCATCAACCCATATGGGGGCGCCGTATAATGCCATTGATTTTATCACCGTGGCGAATAGGCGCCGACATCCCGTATGGGGGCCACCTAAGTTCGGCATAAGGCGACTGAGAGCGCCAGCCGTCCTAACGAGCTTTGGAGCCAAGTAACCGAAGTGAGCCTTAAAGTTCCACCGACTGTCGAGGACCAATCCTAGGTACTTCATGGTACTCCCGACGCCGATGGAGACGCCACCCACAACGATTTCGGCTCCCGCTGGTGGTGCATTTCGAGGCCCGTGAAAGCACAGGGCCTCTGATTTATGTAACGCTACCGTGAGCCCCAGTCTCCTTATCCTGTCCACCACTTGGGCCACGCTGGCAGTTGCCAGGATGGCGGCTTGCCGGTACGTCTCACCCTTCGCGGTGACCAGCGTGTCATCTGCGTAGCATATCACGCTGGCTCCTCGCAGCGTCGCACCCCGGATCGCCCAGTCGTACCCGATGTTCCACAGGAGCGGCCCTAAGACCGATCCCTGTGGAACACCGCACGACACCCTTCTGCTTGCCCAGCCCTCACCTGTTGGGAACGTTATTTCCCTGTCAGCGAGATAGTTGGCTACTATCCGCTGCAGGTACTTCGGCACCTTGTGGTGCTTAAGCGCCTCTGTGATGCAGCCGTGGGGGAGGGAATTAAAGGCATTGGCGATGTCTAACGACACCGCCACGACTACTCCACCTTTTTCGACCTCATCCTTAGCGATCTTTTTGACTCGTGCGATTGCGTCTATCGTGGACCTTCCCCGCCGAAATCCAAACTGGTTGTCGGCTAGGTCAGGTCCTGTCGTCTCTAGGTGGCGCACCAGTCTGTTGGCCAACACCCTCTCGAATAGCTTCGCCGCTTCATCTAATAGGACAATGGGCCTGTAAGCTGATGGTGAATCAGCAGGCCGGCCGTCTTTTTTCAGGAGGACTAGTTTTCCCCTCTTCCAAGCTAGCGGAAAATGACCTTCCCGCAAGCAGTTCGAGAGGAGGGCGCGAAATCTAGGCTCGAGGCCGTCCTTCATGGCCATGACCCATGCTTTCCCGGGAACACCGTCCAGACCGGGGGCGGTGTTCTTGGCCTGGAGGCGTTGGACCGCAGCTCCCAGCTCTCCCTCAGTAATTTCTGGGACCTCCTCGTTGTCGTCTTCCACTGACTGATATAAGATTGGCGGCGTAAATTCGGATCCTTCTGGGAAGAGGGCTTCCACAACATTTTGCAGCAGGCCAGTATCCAGGGTCGTGGTGAGTGGGGGGGCCCACGGACGAAGTTTGCTCATCACGAGTCGATACGGTCTCCCCCACGGATCTTGGTTCAGGGTGGAGAGGAGCTCCTCCCAAGCGGCGTTTTTAGCCGCTCCAATCGCACCCCGAAGAGCCTTTTTGGCCTGCTGGTAGTCGCCGTATAGCGAGGAGTCTAGAGCCTCATCTCTAATTCGCCTACGTCGATGCCGGGAGTAGCGCCTTCTAGCCTCTACGCACACCTCCCTCAGCCGAGCGAGTTCCGGAGACCACCAGTACACGGCCGTGCGTGGCGGCAACGCTCTCACACGGGGCATCGCCGCGTCGCACACGTGCGACATGGCCTCACGGAACCACTCGACTTCTCTGCTCGGATCTACGTGCTCAGGCCAGGGCGACCAACTCTCGACCAGGACTGCCACCTCAAAAGTGTCCCGGTCCAATCGCTTGATGGCCCACCTTGGGCCGAGGTCAATCGTGAGATGGTTCGAACTGCTCGGGGAAAGCTGGAGGGGGGAGATGTCCCAACGCACATACCTGTGGTCTGACAGCGTCTCGACCCCCACCAGCACCTCCCAGTTTTGGACACGGTGCGCCAGAGCAGGGCTCGCAAACGTAACGTCCACGACAGATCCACCCTGCATCCGCACACACGTGTCGACCGACCCTCGGTTGACTACTACGAGACCATGGTTCGTGAGCCAGTCCTCTACAAGCTCACCCCGGGCATCTGTGTGACGGGAGCCCCAGGTCACTGACTTGGCGTTGAGGTCACCGGCCACAAGGACCTGACCCGGTCGACCCCAACCCGACAACAGCACATCGAGTTCCGCAAGAAACCGCTCGAACTCGGCGATCGAGCGATTGGGGGAGAAATATACCCCGACCACCAACAGATCTTCGACCTGTGCCACCACACACCCATTTCCCTTGCGTGCACGTGAAAATGGAGGCGATTTGGACCCTATGTTTGTGGTAATCGCCACTGTCTTATTAGTGTCTGCCACCCAATTGTCACGGTCTGATACATAGTATGGTTCCGTGACGATACATATGTGTATCGACCACTGTGCCATGCTCTGATGTAAAAGGTCTTGAGCCCTGGCACAGTGGTTGATATTCGCCATGAGGAATTTCAGGTCCATACTTTTTAGTCCCCTGCCATTTCCTGCTCCTCTAGCCCGTGCATCGGACGAGAAGGTTCCGGCTGGCTACGAGCACTTGCTGTTACCTTCTTGGCCTTCTTGTTGGTAGGAGCTTTGCAGGCACCACTTCCCAAACGATGCCCTGCCTCCTTACCCGCCTGCGAGCAAAGTGGGCAGTGCGGGTCATTGCTACACAAGCTGGATATGTGCCCCAGCTGGCCGCACCTGTAGCATTGGCGGCTCCTATCAACCTCCGCATTGCACTGGGCACGCACGTGGCCAGGCTCTAGGCACCGGAAGCACCGAAGGCTTCTGCGGGGTAGAATCTTGACCTTGGCGACAACCCAGCCAATGAGCAAGCGGCCCTCTACCACTTTTTTCGCGGCCATAATGGGGCACCGCACCCAGGCTGCATATAAGCCCGTGTGGTCGCGCGATGAGGAGCCCACCTTAATTTGGTCCGCAGGGCACCCTCCAAGTTTGGAGATACCCTGCTGAATTTCCTCGGTGGTAACAGAGTCGTCCAGCCCTGAGACCCTGATCTCAACGGTTCTTGTTGGTCTGGACACCCGTATATCCTGCTCGTTAAAAATCTCCCTGAGCTTCTGTGCCAAGGAGTCCGCCTTTTCCCCACTGGTGGCGCCAGGCACCTCTATTATGGTTGCCCCCGTCATCGCTCTGCGGAAGCGCACGCCATCTATGCCAAGCTCAGCTATATTGATTCTCTGCTTGGCATCTGCTACCGCTGCGGCATACGTAACGCCTCGTTCTGCTGCGCCCTCTTGAACGGTGATGACTACCGCCGCCGACTTAGGAGGGCGAGCCTTGATTTTGGTCGCCTGTGCCGCTTTTGCCTGCGGCTTGCCAGACACCTTCTTGTTGTAAGCGCTGTTTGTTTTCCCCCTCTTGACCACCGTCGTCCACCCTTCGTCGGTGGAGACCGGTGCAGGTGGAAGTGGTCGCTGGTGCTGTGATGCCGCCGGTGCAGGAGGGCTAGTTCCTTGACCTTTTTTCGACTTCTTCCTTCTTCTCTTGGTAGATGCGCTTGTTGGCTCTACCAGAGGTCCCCTGGCGCTAGTCGCATTGACCACTCTAAGGGCACTAGTGGGTGCCTGCTTTTTTGCGTTTTTCGCTGCTGGTGGTATGTTCTCCACTGGTGGTACGCTGTTCCGTCTCTCGAATGCCAATGGCGGACGGAGCCGCGGCTCCGGGTTCAGCCGCGACTCTAGGCCTTCCACGGTGGCGTTAATGCGCGCTGTTGTTAGGCTCATTATTTTTGCAGCCCATTCCTCCATGTTGACAGAGGACGTATTCTCGCCTGTGAAGGCCGACGCCTCTTTGGCTTGAAGATTGGCCTTGAGCTTGGCCAATTCTTTTTTAACCTCTGCCAGTTCCGCAGCCAAGCGGCCGTTCTGCGCCCTCAGGACCTGTACTTCCTCGGAGACGGTCCTAATGGCGAGCGCTTCAGATGCTTCCTTAATCATCTCACTCGCCGTGTTTAGGGCCGCCTGCATTGTCCCCTTTAGCTTTCCTGACTTGTTTTTGACCTCATTAATCATATTGAGGCCCGTCACTATTTGTTTTTTTAGCGACATCGTGGTCGTTTCTTCGTCCGACTGCCCGCTGGTGGACAACATCTTTTTTGTACTTTGTCTCAATTTACAGGCTTCGACGGTAACTTCGAGCATCTCCTTCTCAGCCTGAAGCTCCAGCTCTTGTTGCTGAAGCTTCAGGAACTCTCTTTTTTTTTCGGCGAGGCCAACGTACTCCCCTGTAGTAGGGGGTCGGCCTCGTCCCCTTCGCGACGCTATCTTGTTCGTTGCCGGTATTTTAGGGGATCGAGAGCGGTCCTCTTCTGTATCTGATCCGCTATCCGCATGAACAAATGGCCGCTTGTGACCCCTCCAAAATTTATTTCTAGATCCGGTGGGCACCATGGTGCTCACTGAAGAGTCCGATCTGCTGTCCGTGTCGATCCGGGTTAGAGATACCCGCAGTTCGCGGGATCCTGACTCGGCTAGCGCTTTGGCGCTGTCTACTTTCCTATTGGGGCGGGGTGATCGAAAACCACCGGCTCGCACGCTTCCTCCTACTCCATCATTTTCTCCACTCTCTTCTTCTCCTAAATCAACTACTTGATTACTCTGCACAGGCAGAGAGACAGATGGTGCCCCCCCCGCATACAAGGGGCAGCCCGCCCTGAAAAGGGCAGGGAGGGATTCCCCAGCTGAGCTGGGACCCTCTCGGGGATTTGTTTCGTTTTCCAATCTGTCCATATTTTTACTCCGCTGCTTCCGGGCACAGCTGCCCCCCCTTCCACCTCATAACGGGGTAGGGACCGACGTATCCCCGCCGGCCATACAGTGCCTCAGCCCCCGCTAAACCTTGCACTTTGGGGATTTTAGAGACTTGTCTGTCGTGGCCCCGACTTCAATAGCCGGGGCCCCCGGCCCCCTCCGTTGGGGGTTACGGGTGCACCCGAGAGGGCCGCCACTCGGTTGCCGAGTAAAGGCGACCACATCCCGCGCGCCTGTCACGTTAGCCGGCTGGTGGATGGAACACCAGCCGTTGCCCAGGGTACACCACGAGGAGGTCTGACAGATGGTACCCCAACCTAACCTAACCTAACCTAACCTAACCTAACCTAACCTAACCTAACCTAACCTAACCTAACCTAACCTAACCTAACCTAACCTAACCTAACCTAACCTAACCTTTTTTTTTTTTTTTTTTTTCTTTTCCGGTGGTAAAAAATGCATTGAGCTGCATACTTGCCGCCGTGGTCAAGCGACGGGTTATGTGGGGCTCTCCCCGCCAGAAGGGCGAGGCCTACCCACTAAAAAATCCACCATGAGCCACCTCAGACACGTTCCGGAAAAGTTGACGGTGTAGCCAGGCCTTACCCGTCTTTCCCGGTTCGCGCGCTGTCTGCTTGAGCAGACCCACCATGCGACCACTCCGGCTCAGTAAGAAGACTGCCAAAAGAGCGAGCCTCCCTACGTGGGAAATTCATTCACAATTTGTATAAGTATAAGTCATAAAGAATATAAAATATAAATATACAAAAGCCTGTACACAAAAGATGCACAGGTGTAAATGAAATAATCGCAGTGTATAAATAATAATGATTTAACTAAAACTATCTATACACAAAACGCCAGGTGGGGGGGTGTAAAGAGCCCACCTCCTGGCGCCTTAACCTAAGCTATGACTAGATTCGACTAGCTACGGAGTTGACGGGCAAAAACCTGACGCCTCCGTCCGACTCTTCTTCGGCGTTGGGGATCAGCGAGAGGGTCATCTTCGCGCTCCCTTTCAGCCTCTTCCTTTTTGTTCAGCACCTCTTCGCAGAAGGTGCTGAATGCCTCCCAATGAGTGTCCTTCGCTATGATAGCTCTTACGACTGCAGGCAGCGAAAGATTTGGACCAATTTCAGCGACTAGCGCCGCTCTTTCCCTAGCCCATTCCGGGCACTCTTGCACTGTGTGCTCAGCCGTATCCACGGCATGCCCGCACTGATGGCAGACAGAGGTTCTCTCCCTACCGATTCTGTGCAGATACTTCCCAAAGCAGCCATGCCCGGTCAGTACCTGTACCATCCTGTAAGAGAGAGAACCTGTGCGCCTCTCAATCCAGTCTCTGAGCACTGGCTGGATAGCCGCTATCGTACGGTGGCCCGCTTCCGGCTCCTCCAAGCGGTTCGACCACAAATCGATAGCAGCATTGCGAGACTCCACCCGCCAGCGCTCAACCTCTTCTTTCGAAGGCGGTGTGCCTTCAAGCTTTGCTGCCGAGGACTTATTGTATACCTCTGCCAGCACCCGTGCCTCTATTTCCCATGGTAAGGTCCCAGCGATCGCGCAAGCCGCTTCCCCAGAAACTGTGCAGAAAGTCCGCACTACGCGGTTGGTGACTGCGCGCTGTGCTCGCCGAAGCACGGCGAGGTTCTCTCTCTTGAGGGCATCAACCCATATGGGGGCGCCGTATAATGCCATTGATTTTATCACCGTGGCGAATAGGCGCCGACATCCCGTATGGGGGCCACCTAAGTTCGGCATAAGGCGACTGAGAGCGCCAGCCGTCCTAACCAGCTTTGGAGCCAAGTAACCGAAGTGAGCCTTAAAGTTCCACCGACTGTCGAGGACCAATCCTAGGTACTTCATGGTACTCCCGACGCCGATGGAGACGCCACCCACAACGATTTCGGCTCCCGCTGGTGGTGCATTTCGAGGCCCGTGAAAGCACAGGGCCTCTGATTTATGTAACGCTACCGTGAGCCCCAGTCTCCTTATCCTGTCCACCACTTGGGCCACGCTGGCAGTTGCCAGGATGGCGGCTTGCCGGTACGTCTCACCCTTCGCGGTGACCAGCGTGTCATCTGCGTAGCATATCACGCTGGCTCCTCGCAGCGTCGCACCCCGGATCGCCCAGTCGTACCCGATGTTCCACAGGAGCGGCCCTAAGACCGATCCCTGTGGAACACCGCACGACACCCTTCTGCTTGCCCAGCCCTCACCTGTTGGGAACGTTATTTCCCTGTCAGCGAGATAGTTGGCTACTATCCGCTGCAGGTACTTCGGCACCTTGTGGTGCTTTAGCGCCTCTGTGATGCAGCCGTGGGGGAGGGAATTAAAGGCATTGGCGATGTCTAACGACACCGCCACGACTACTCCACCTTTTTCGACCTCATCCTTAGCGATCTTTTTGACTCGTGCGATTGCGTCTATCGTGGACCTTCCCCGCCGAAATCCAAACTGGTTGTCGGCTAGGTCAGGTCCTGTCGTCTCTAGGTGGCGCACCAGTCTGTTGGCCAACACCCTCTCGAATAGCTTCGCCGCTTCATCTAATAGGACAATGGGCCTGTAAGCTGATGGTGAATCAGCAGGCCGGCCGTCTTTTTTCAGGAGGACTAGTTTTCCCCTCTTCCAAGCTAGCGGAAAATGACCTTCCCGCAAGCAGTTCGAGAGGAGGGCGCGAAATCTAGGCTCGAGGCCGTCCTTCATGGCCATGACCCATGCTTTCCCGGGAACACCGTCCAGACCGGGGGCGGTGTTCTTGGCCTGGAGGCGTTGGACCGCAGCTCCCAACTCTCCCTCAGTAATTTCTGGGACCTCCTCGTTGTCGTCTTCCACTGACTGATATAAGATTGGCGGCGTAAATTCGGATCCTTCTGGGAAGAGGGCTTCCACAACATTTTGCAGCAGGCCAGTATCCAGGGTCGTGGTGAGTGGGGGGGCCCACGGACGAAGTTTGCTCATCACGAGTCGATACGGTCTCCCCCACGGATCTTGGTTCAGGGTGGAGAGGAGCTCCTCCCAAGCGGCGTTTTTAGCCGCTCCAATCGCACCCCGAAGAGCCTTTTTGGCCTGCTGGTAGTCGCCGTATAGCGAGGAGTCTAGAGCCTCATCTCTAATTCGCCTACGTCGATGCCGGGAGTAGCGCCTTCTAGCCTCTACGCACACCTCCCTCAGTCGAGCGAGTTCCGGAGACCACCAGTACACGGCCGTGCGTGGCGGCAACGCTCTCACACGGGGCATCGCCGCGTCGCACACGTGCGACATGGCCTCACGGAACCACTCGACTTCTCTGCTCGGATCTACGTGCTCAGGCCAGGGCGACCAACTCTCGACCAGGACTGCCACCTCAAAAGTGTCCCGGTCCAATCGCTTGATGGCCCACCTTGGGCCGAGGTCAATCGTGAGACGGTTCGAACTGCTCGGGGAAAGCTGGAGAGGGGAGATGTCCCAACGCACATACCTGTGGTCTGACAGCGTCTCGACCCCCACCAGCACCTCCCAGTTTTGGACACGGTGCGCCAGAGCAGGGCTCGCAAACGTAACGTCTACGACAGATCCGCCCTGCATCCGCACACACGTGTCGACCGACCCTCGGTTGACTACTACGAGACCATGGTTCGTGAGCCAGTCCTCTACAAGCTCACCCCGGGCATCTGTGTGACGGGAGCCCCAGGTCACTGACTTGGCGTTGAGGTCACCGGCCACAAGGACCTGACCCGGTCGACCCCAACCCGACAACAGCACATCGAGTTCCGCAAGAAACCGCTCGAACTCGGCGATCGAGCGATTGGGGGAGAAATATACCCCGACCACCAACAGATCTTCGACCTGTGCCACCACACACCCATTTCCCTTGCGTGCACGTGAAAATGGAGGCGATTTGGACCCTATGTTTGTGGTAATCGCCACTGTCTTATTAGTGTCTGCCACCCAATTGTCACGGTCTGATACATAGTATGGTTCCGTGACGATACATATGTGTATCGACCACTGTGCCATGCTCTGATGTAAAAGGTCTTGAGCCCTGGCACAGTGGTTGATATTCGCCATGAGGAATTTCAGGTCCATACTTTTTAGTCCCCTGCCATTTCCTGCTCCTCTAGCCCGTGCATCGGACGAGAAGGTTCCGGCTGGCTACGAGCACTTGCTGTTACCTTCTTGGCCTTCTTGTTGGTAGGAGCTTTGCAGGCACCACTTCCCAAACGATGCCCTGCCTCCTTACCCGCCTGCGAGCATAGTGGGCAGTGCGGGTCATTGCTACACAAGCTGGATATGTGCCCCAGCTGGCCGCACCTGTAGCATTGGCGGCTCCTATCAACCTCCGCATTGCACTGGGCACGCACGTGGCCAGGCTCTAGGCACCGGAAGCACCGAAGGCTTCTGCGGGGTAGAATCTTGACCTTGGCGACAACCCAGCCAATGAGCAAGCGGCCCTCTACCACTTTTTTCGCGGCCATAATGGGGCACCGCACCCAGGCTGCATATAAGCCCGTGTGGTCGCGCGATGAGGAGCCCACCTTAATTTGGTCCGCAGGGCACCCTCCAAGTTTGGAGATACCCTGCTGAATTTCCTCGGTGGTAACAGAGTCGTCCAGCCCTGAGACCCTGATCTCAACGGTTCTTGTTGGTCTGGACACCCGTATATCCTGCTCGTTAAAAATCTCCCTGAGCTTCTGTGCCAAGGAGTCCGCCTTTTCCCCACTGGTGGCGCCAGGCACCTCTATTATGGTTGCCCCCGTCATCGCTCTGCGGAAGCGCACGCCATCTATGCCAAGCTCAGCTATATTGATTCTCTGCTTGGCATCTGCTACCGCTGCGGCATACGTAACGCCTCGTTCTGCTGCGCCCTCTTGAACGGTGATGACTACCGCCGCCGACTTAGGAGGGCGAGCCTTGATTTTGGTCGCCTGTGCCGCTTTTGCCTGCGGCTTGCCAGACACCTTCTTGTTGTAAGCGCTGTTTGTTTTCCCCCTCTTGACCACCGTCGTCCACCCTTCGTCGGTGGAGACCGGTGCAGGTGGAAGTGGTCGCTGGTGCTGTGATGCCGCCGGTGCAGGAGGGCTAGTTCCTTGACCTTTTTTCGACTTCTTCCTTCTTCTCTTGGTAGATGCGCTTGTTGGCTCTACCAGAGGTCCCCTGGCGCTAGTCGCATTGACCACTCTAAGGGCACTAGTGGGTGCCTGCTTTTTTGCGTTTTTCGCTGCTGGTGGTATGTTCTCCACTGGTGGTACGCTGTTCCGTCTCTCGAATGCCAATGGCGGACGGAGCCGCGGCTCCGGGTTCAGCCGCGACTCTAGGCCTTCCACGGTGGCGTTAATGCGCGCTGTTGTTAGGCTCATTATTTTTGCAGCCCATTCCTCCATGTTGACAGAGGACGTATTCTCGCCTGTGAAGGCCGACGCCTCTTTGGCTTGAAGATTGGCCTTGAGCTTGGCCAATTCTTTTTTAACCTCTGCCAGTTCCGCAGCCAAGCGGCCGTTCTGCGCCCTCAGGGCCTGTACTTCCTCGGAGACGGTCCTAATGGCGAGCGCTTCAGATGCTTCCTTAATCATCTCACTCGCCGTGTTTAGGGCCGCCTGCATTGTCCCCTTTAGCTTTCCTGACTTGTTTTTGACCTCATTAATCATATTGAGGCCCGTCACTATTTGTTTTTTTAGCGACATCGTGGTCGTTTCTTCGTCCGACTGCCCGCTGGTGGACAACATCTTTTTTGTACTTTGTCTCAATTTACAGGCTTCGACGGTAACTTCGAGCATCTCCTTCTCAGCCTGAAGCTCCAGCTCTTGTTGCTGAAGCTTCAGGAACTCTCTTTTTTTTTCGGCGAGGCCAACGTACTCCCCTGTAGTAGGGGGTCGGCCTCGTCCCCTTCGCGACGCTATCTTGTTCGTTGCCGGTATTTTAGGGGATCGAGAGCGGTCCTCTTCTGTATCTGATCCGCTATCCGCATGAACAAATGGCCGCTTGTGACCCCTCCAAAATTTATTTCTAGATCCGGTGGGCACCATGGTGCTCACTGAAGAGTCCGATCTGCTGTCCGTGTCGATCCGGGTAAGAGATACCCGCAGTTCGCGGGATCCTGACTCGGCTAGCGCTTTGGCGCTGTCTACTTTCCTATTCGGGCGGGGTGATCGAAAACCACCGGCTCGCACGCTTCCTCCTACTCCATCATTTTCTCCACTCTCTTCTTCTCCTAAATCAACTACTTGATTACTCTGCACAGGCAGAGAGACAGATGGTGCCCCCCCCGCATACAAGGGGCAGCCCGCCCTGAAAAGGGCAGGGAGGGATTCCCCAGCTGAGCTGGGACCCTCTCGGGGATTTGTTTCGTTTTCCAATCTGTCCATATTTTTACTCCGCTGCTTCCGGGCACAGCTGCCCCCCCTTCCACCTCATAACGGGGTAGGGACCGACGTATCCCCGCCGGCCATACAGTGCCTCAGCCCCCGCTAAACCTTGCACTTTGGGGATTTTAGAGACTTGTCTGTCGTGGCCCCGACTTCAATAGCCGGGGCCCCCGGCCCCCTCCGTTGGGGGTTACGGGTGCACCCGAGAGGGCCGCCACTCGGTTGCCGAGTAAAGGCGACCACATCCCGCGCGCCTGTCACGTTAGCCGGCTGGTGGATGGAACACCAGCCGTTGCCCAGGGTACACCACGAGGAGGTCTGACAGATGGTACCCCAACCTAACCTAACCTAACCTTTTTTTTTTTTTGTCCCGGTGGGAAAAAATGCATTGAATTGCATACCCGCCGCCGTGGTCAAGCGACGGGTTATGTGGGGCTCTCCTCGCCAGAAGGGCGAGGCCTACCCACTAAAAAACCACCATTGAGCCACCTCGATCACGATTTGGGAAATAAGCGGTGTAGCAGAGCCTTCCCCGCTATTCCCAGAACGCGATTCGCCCGCTTGCGCAGGCCCGCCATGCGACCACTCCAGCTCAGTAGGGAGACCGCCAAAAGAGCAAGCCTCCCTACAGGACTATTTACAAATGTACAAATATAAATCATAAAAATATAAAATATAAATATACAAAAACCTGTGCACAATAGATGCACAGGTGTAAATAGAAAACTCTCGGTGTATAAATAATAATAAATTAATAAATAACCTAAAACTATATATACACATGCTCGCCAGACGGGGGTGTAAAATGCCCATCGTGTGGCGCCTTAACCTACCAAGACTAGACTTCAATGACTAGTTGCGGAGTTGACGGGCAAAAGCCCGTCGCCTCCGCCCGGCTCTCCTGCGGCGTTGGGGATCTGCGAGGGGGTCGTCCTCGCGCACCCGTTCCGCCTCCTCTTTCTTGTTCAGCACCTCTTCACAGAACGTGCTGAACGCCTCCCACTTTTCGTCCCCACTCAGGACTGCTCGCACGATAGCGGGCATAGAAAGATTTGGGCCAATAGCAGCTACCAAATCCGCCCGCTCCCTCGCCCATTCCGGGCACTCTTGCAGCGTATGCTCCACCGTATCACTGGCGTGCCCACACTGATGACAGACAGGGGTGCACTCCCTACCGATTCTGTGCAGATACTTACCGAAGCACCCGTGCCCGGTAAGCATCTGCACCATCCTGTAGGAGAGCGAACCCCCCCGCCTCTCCATCCACTCCCTGAGCACTGGCTGGATGGCGGCTACCGTACGGTGGCCCGCTTCCGGCTCCTCCAGGCGGTTTGACCACGTGTCGATAGCCACGTTGCGAGCCTCATCCCGCCAGCGCTCAACCTCCTCGTGCGAGGGTGGTGTGCCCTCAAACTTGGCTGCCGCAGACTTGCGGTAGACATCCGCGAGCACCATCGCCTCCAACTCCCATGGCAATGCCCCCGCAAGCACGCAAGCCGCTTCCCCTGACACCGTGCAAAAGGCGCGAACGGTGCGGTTGGCAACTGCGCGCTGGGATCGGCGGAGCACTGCCCGGGTTTCCCGTTTAAGGGCGTCCGCCCAAATAGGGGCGCCATAGAGGGCCATTGACTTCAGAACAGTGGCGAAAAGGCGCCTACATCCTGTACTAGGACCCCCCAGATTCGGCATAAGGCGACTGAGGGCCCCTGCCGTCCTTACGAGCTTGGGAGCCAAGTACTCGAAGTGTGCCTTAAAGTTCCACCGGCTGTCGAGGACCAATCCTAGGTACTTCATGGTACCCCCGACTCCGATGGAGACGCCACCCACAACAAGCTCAGCCCCCGCTGGCGGTGCGTGCCGAGGCCCGTGAAAACACAAAGCCTCGGACTTGTGCAATGCAACCGTCAGCCCCAGTCGCCTTATGCGGTCCACTACTTGGGCAACACTTGCCGTCGCCAGGATGGCGGCTTCACGGTACGTCTTCCCCTTCGCGGTGACCAGCGTGTCGTCCGCGTAACATATCACGCTGGCTCCTCGCAGCGTCGCACCCCGGATCGCCCAGTCGTACCCGATGTTCCACAGGAGCGGCCCTAAGACCGATCCCTGTGGAACACCGCACGACACTCTCCTGCTGCCCCAGCCCTCGTTCGTTGGGAAAGTGATTTCCCTGTCAGCGAGATAGCTGGCGACTATCTGCTGCAGGTACTTGGGCACGTTGTGGTGCTTCAGGGCCTCCGTTATGCATAAGTGCGGGATAGAGTTGAAGGCATTGGCGATGTCCAAAGACACCGCCACGACCACACCGCCTCTCCGCACTTCGTCCTCCGCGAGTTTTTTGACTCGGTCGATGGCATCGATGGTCGACCTTCCCCGCCTAAAACCAAATTGGTTATCGGCGAGGTCGGGACCGATCTCTTCGAGATGACGCACCAACCGATGGGCCAACACTCTCTCAAACAGTTTCGCCCCTTCATCCAAAAGGACGATGGGCCTGTACGCAGAGGGGGAATCTGCTGGGCGGCCATCCTTTTTTAAGAGCACCAATTTACCTTTCTTCCACGCCTGTGGGAAATATCTTTCCCGCAGACAGGTCGAAAGGAGAGAACGGAATCTGGGCTCCAGACCATCCTTCATCGCCAGTACCCAGGCCTTACCCGGGACTCCGTCTGGACCGGGGGCAGTGTTTTTGCCCTTTAGTCGTAAAATAGCGGCCCCGAGTTCTCCCTCAGATATTTCCGGAACCTCATCATTGTCCTCACCGTCCGATTGTAAAAGGATCGGCGGCGTGAACTCCGAGCTCTCCGGAAATAGGGCCTCTATTACCCTCTGTAGGAGGCCAGCATCTAACGTGGCAGTGAGTGGGGGGGCCCACGGACGCAGTTTATTCATGACCAGTCTATATGGCCTTCCCCACGGGTCCTCATTTAAGGAAGAGAGGAGCTCCTCCCAGGCGGCGCTCTTGGCCTCAGTGATCGCGACCCGAAGAGCCTTTTTGGCCGCCTGGTACTCGCTGTAGAGTGGCGAGTCTAGGTTTTC
This sequence comes from Pyrausta purpuralis, assembly GCA_963924145.1. Lineage (NCBI taxonomy): Eukaryota > Metazoa > Arthropoda > Insecta > Lepidoptera > Crambidae > Pyrausta > Pyrausta purpuralis. The sequence continues at coordinate 38,592 of CAWUPE010001138.1, read as the reverse complement.
ATCTCTCCTTCGCCTGCGGCGGTGCCGGGAGTATCGTCTCCTCGCCTCTACACAGCCCTCTCTTAGTCGAGCAAGTTCCGGAGACCACCAGTACACGGCTGTGCGTGGCGGCAATGCCCTAACACGGGGCATTGCCGCATCGCACACGTGCGACATGGCCTCCCGAAACCACTCGACTTCTGTTCTGGGAACAACACGCTCTGGCCAGGGCGACCAGCTCTCAACCAGGGTCGCCACCTCGAAAGTGTCCCGGTCGAGACGCTTCAGGGCCCATCTGGGGCCAAGGTCCGTCGTGGGACGGTTTGAACTGCTCGGGGAAAGCTGGAGGGGGGAGATGTCCCAACGCACATACCTGTGGTCTGACAGCGTCTCAACCCCCACCAACACCTCCCAGTTCTGGACACGGGGCGCCAGGGCAGGGCTCGCGAATGTGATATCCACGACCGATCCGCCCTGCATCCGCACGCACGTGTCGACCGTCCCTTGGTTGACTATGACGAGGCCGTGGTTCGTGAGCCAGTCCTCGACAAGTTCACCCCTGTCATCTGTGTGACGAGAGCCCCAGTTCACCGACTTGGCGTTGAGGTCACCGGCTATAACTACCTGATCCGGTCGACCCCAGCCCGTCAACAACACATCGAGTTCCGCCAGAAACCGCTCAAACTCTGCGATCGACCGATTGGGAGAGAAATACACTCCGACAACCAACAAATTGTCTAACTGTGCCACCACACACCCATTTCCCTTGCGTGCCTTTAAGAAGGGAGGCGAGTTTGCACTTATGTTAGTGGCTATCGCCACGGTCTCATTTGTATCTGCCACCCAATTGTCACGGTCTGTGACATAATATGGCTCCGTGACGACACATATGTGTGTCGACCACTGCGCCATGCTCTGATGTAGAAGGTCTTGAGCCCTGGCACAGTGGTTGACATTCGCCATAAGAAATTTAAGGGCCATTTTGCTACTCACCTGTCATTTCCACCTCCTCTGGCCGTTGGGTCGGACGGGAAGGTTCCGGCTGGCTCCGAGCACTTGCCGTTACTTTCTTGGCCTTCTTGTCGGTTGAAGTTCTGCAGGCCCCACTTCCCAGGCGGTGCCTTGCTTCCTTACCTGCCTGCGAGCACAGTGGGCAGTGCGGGTCATTTTTACACAGACTGGATATATGTCCCAGCTGGCCGCACCTGTAGCATTGGCGGCTCCTGTCAACTTCCGCATTGCATTGGGCACGCACGTGGCCAGGCTCTAGGCACCGGAAGCACCGGAGGCTTCTGCGGGGTAGAACCTTGACCTTGGCGACAACCCAGCCAATGAGCAAGCGGCCCTCTACAACCTTCTTTGCGGCCATAATAGGGCACCGCACCCAGGCGGCGTACAAGCCCGTGTGGTCGCGTGAGGGAGAGCCCACCTTAATCTGGTCGGCAGGGCAACCTCCAATTTTGGAGACTCCCTGCTTTATTTCTTCCGTTGTGACGGAGTCGTCCAGACCAGAGACCCTGATCTCTACGGTCCTGGTTGGTCTAGAAACGCGTATGTCCTGCTCACTGTAAATCTCCCTGAGCTTATCTGCCAGGGAGTCCGCCTTTTCCCCACTAGTGGTGCCAGGCACCTCTATTATAGTCGCCCCCGTCATCGCTCTGCGGAAGCGCACGCCGTCTATGCCAAGTTCTGCTATATCTATTCGCTGCTTGGCCTCTGCCACCGCTTTAGCATAAGTAATGCCTCGTTCTGCTGCGCCCTCTTGAACAGTGATGACCACCGCCGCAGACTTAGGAGGGCGCGCCTTGATCTTGGCCGCCTGAGCCGCTTTTGCCTGCGGTTTAGCGACCATCTTTTTGTTGATACCACCGTTTGTTTTGCCCCTTTTGACAACAGTTGTCCACCCCTCATCGGTGGAGACCGGTGCAGGGGGAAGTGGTCGCTGGGGCTGTGATGCCGCAGGTGCAGGAGCATTTGTCCCATTGTCTTTTTTCGACCTCTTCCTGCTTTTCCTGGTAGATCTGCTCGTCGGCTCTACTTGGGGTCCTCGAGCGCTAGTCGCCTTTATCACTCTTGGGACACTAGGAGACACTTGCTTTTTGGTGTGTACCGGCGAGGGCTTCGCCGCTTCAGGTACCGTGTCCTTCTCTGATGGTACGTTGTTCCGTCTTTCGAATGCCAACGGTGGACGGAGCCGCGGCTCCGGATTCAGCCGCGACTCTAATCCCTCCACCGTGGCATTGATGCGAGCCGTTGTTAAGCTCAAGATTTTAGTCGCCCATTCCTCCATGGTGACGGAGGACGGCTGCCCTCCTACGGAGGCTGCCGCCTCTTTGGTTCGAAGACTGGCCTTGAGCTCAGCCAGTTCCCTTTTAATCTCCCCCAGTTCCGCAACCAAGCGGCCGTTTTGGGCCCTCAGAGATTGAACCTCCTCGGAGACGGTTCTGACGGCGAGCGCGTCGGATGCCTCCCGAATCATCTCACTCGCCGTGTTAAGGGCCGCCTGCATAGTCCCCTTCAGCTTTCCTGACTTGCTCTTTACCTCCATAATCATGTTCAGGCCCGTCGTAATTTGGTTTTTCAGCGACATAGTCGTTGTTTCGTCGTCCGTGTGCCCACTGTTGGACAGCATCCTCCTTGTACTGTCTCGCAATTTGCGGGCCTCGACGGTGACATCGAGCATTTCTTGTTCAGCCTGCAGCTCCAATTCTTGTTGCTGCAGCTTCAGAAACTCTCTCTTCTTTTCGGCTAGGCCGACGTACTCCCCTGTAGTGGGAGGCCGGCCACGTCCTCTCCGCGACGCTGTCTTATTCGTAGCCGGTACTTTGGGGGATCGAGAACGGTCGGTTTCAGTATCCGATCCACTGTCCTGCTGGACAAGAGGCCGCTTATGCCCTCTCCAAAACTTGTCCCTCGATCCGGCAGACACTATGGTGCTTGCCGAAGAGTCCGACCTGTTGTCTCTGTCCGAGTCAATCCGGGTAAGAGACACCCGCAGCTCGCGGGGTCCCGGCGCTTTCGCGCTATCCACCTTTCTGTTAGGGCGGGGCGATGGGAACCCACCGCGCCGCACACTCCCTTCTGCTCCACCAATCTCCGCCTCATCACTTTCCACATCCACTACCTCTACCGAACTCGGCTCGCACCGAGGAACAATTGTTGCCCCCCCCGTATACGTGGGGCAGCCCGCCCTGAGAAGGGCGGGGAGGGATTCCCCAGCTGAGCTGGGACCCTCTCGGGGAATATTATCCTTTTTACAATTGTCCATATTTTATAACTGCTTACGGGCGCAGCTGCCCCTCCTCACCTCGTGACGGGGTAGGGACCGACGTATCCCCGCCGGCCATTCAGTGCATCGGCCCCCGCCAAACCTTGCACTTAGGGGATTTTAGAGACTTGTCTGTCGCGGTCCTGACTTCAGTAGCCAGGACCCCCGTCCCCCTCAATGGGGATTACGGGTGCGCCCGGGAGGGCCGCCACTCGACCGCCGAGTATAGGCGACCACATCCCGCGCGCCTGTCACGTTAGCCGGCTGGTGGATGGAACACCAGCCGTTGCCCAGGGTACACCACGAGGAGGTCTGACAGATGGTACCCCAACCTAACCTAACCTAACCTTTTTTTTTTTTTTTTTTCCCGGTGGTAAAAAATGCATTGAGCTGCATACCCGTCGCCGTGGTCAAGCGACGGGTTATGTGGGGCTCTCCTCGCCAGAAGGGCGAGGCCTACCCACTAAAAAATCCACCATGAGCCACCTCAGACATGTTCCAGGAAAGTTGACGGTGTAGCCAGGCCTTACCCGTCTTTCCTGGTTCGCACGTTGTCCGCTTGCGCAGACCCACCATGTGACCACTCCGGCTCGGTAAGGAGACTGCCAAAAGAGCGAGCCTCCTTACAAGGGAAATTTCATTTACAAATTGTATAAGTATAAATCATAAAATATAAATATACAAAGCCTGCGCACAAAAGATGCACAGGTGTAAACGAAATCATCACAGTGTATAAATAATAATAAATAATTAAAACTATCTATACACAAAACGCCAGGTGGAGCGGGTGTAAAGAGCCCACCTCCTGGCGTCTTGACCTAACCTATGACTAGAAGCAACTAGCTACGGAGTTGATGGGCAAAAACCCGTCTTCTCCGTCCGGCTCTTCTTCGGCGTTGGGGATCAGCGAGAGGATCGTCTTCGCGCTCCCTTTCAGCTTCTTCCTTTTTGTTCAGCACCTCTTCACAGAAGGTGCTGAAAGCCTCCCAACATGTGTCCTTCGCTAAAATAGCTTTGACTACTGCAGGCAGCGAAAGGTCCGAACCGATTTCAGCCACTAGTGCCGCCCGTTCCCTTGCCCATTCCGGGCACTCTAGCAACGTGTGCTCAGCCGTATCCACGGCATGCCCGCACTGATGGCAGACAGAGGTTCTCTCCCTACCGATCCTGTGCAGATACTTCCCAAAGCAGCCATGCCCAGTCAGTACCTGCACCATCCTGTAGGAGAGAGAACCTGTGCGCCTCTCAATCCAGTCCCTTAGCACTGGCTGGATAGCAGCTATCGTTCGGTGGCCCGCTCCCGGCTCTTCCAAGCGGTTCGACCACATATCGATAGCCGCATTGCGAGACTCGTCCCGCCAGCGCTCGACTTCTTCCTTCGAAGGTGGTGTGCCTTCAAGTTTTGCTGCCGCGGATTTTGAGTATACCTCCGCGAGCACCCTTGCCTCCAAATCCCAGGGTAGGGTACCAGCCAATGCGCAAGCCGCTTCCCCTGACACCGTGCAGAATGCCCGCACGATGCGGTTGGCGACAGCGCGCTGGGGTCGCCGAAGCACGGCGAGGTTCTCCCTCTTGATGGCATCCACCCATATGGGGGCGCCATATAGAGCCATGGACTTTATCACCGTGGCGAATAAGCGCCGACATCCTGTTTGTGGGCCCCCTAGGTTCGGCAAAAGGCGACTGAGGGCTGCGGCCGTCTTAGCGAGCTTCGGAGCTAAGTAACCGAAGTGAGCCTTAAAGTTCCACCGACTGTCGAGGACCAATCCCAGGTACTTCATGGTACTCCCGACGCCGATGGAGACGCCACCCACAACGATTTCGGCTCCCGCTGGTGGTGCATTTCGAGGCCCGTGAAAGCACAGGGCCTCTGATTTATGTAACGCTACCGTGAGCCCCAGTCTCCTTATCCTGTCCACCACTTGGGCCACGCTGGCAGTTGCCAGGATGGCGGCTTGCCGGAACGTATCACCCTTCGCGGTGACCAGCGTATCGTCCGCGTAACATATTACGCTTGCTCCCCTTAGTGTGGCACCTCGAATCGCCCAGTCGTAACCGATGTTCCACAGGAGCGGCCCTAGGACTGACCCCTGTGGAACACCGCACGACACCCTTCTGTTGGCCCAACCCTCATTCGTCGGAAACGTGATTTCTCTGTCAGCGAGATAGTCGGCCACTATTCGCTGCAGGTAATTCGGAACATTGTGGTGTTTCAGCGCCTCCGTGATACAGCCATGTGGGAGAGAGTTGAAGGCATTGGCAATGTCTAAAGATACCGCCACCACGACTCCGCCTTTTTCGACCTCATCCTGGGCGATCTTTTTTACCCGGGCAATTGCATCTATCGTAGACCTTCCCCGCCGAAATCCAAACTGGTTGTCGGCTAGGTCAGGTCCTATCGTCTCCAGGTGGCGCACCAGGCGGTTGGCCAATACCCTCTCGAACAGTTTCGCTGATTCATCAAGCAGGACAATGGGCCTGTAAGCTGATGGTGAGTCAGCAGGCCGGCCGTCTTTTTTCAGGAGGACTAGCTTTCCCCTCTTCCATGAGAGCGGGAAATGCCCTTCCTTGACGCAGGCTGAGAGAAGGGCGCGAAACCTAGGCTCGAGGCCGTCCTTCATGGCCAGGACCAATGCCTTACCAGGCACGCCATCTGGACCGGGGGCGGTATTCTTAGCCTGCAGGCGTTGGATCGCGGCTCCCAGCTCTCCCTCAGTTATTTCTGGGGCCTCCTCGTTGTCATCCCCCACTGAATGAAATCTGATCGGTGGCGTGAATTGTGAGCCCTCCGGGAAAAGGGCCTCTACTACATTTTGCAGCAGGTCCGCATCCAAGGTGGTGGTGAGTGGGGGGGCCCATGGACGCAGTTTGCTCATTACAAGCCGATACGGTCTCCCCCACGGATCTTGGTTCAGGGTGGAGAGGAGCTCCTCCCAAGCGGCGTTTTTAGCTGCTCCAATCGCACCCCGAAGAGCCTTTTTGGCCTGCTGGTAGTCGCCGTATAGCGAGGAGTCTAGAGCCTCATCTCTAACTCGCCTACGTCGATGGCGGGAGTAGCGCCTTCTGGCCTCTACGCACACCTCCCTCAGCCGAGCGAGTTCCGGAGACCACCAGTACACGGCCGTGCGTGGCGGTAACGCTCTCACACGGGGCATCGCCGCGTCGCACACGTGCGACATGGCCTCACGAAACCACTCGACTTCCCTGCTCGGATCTACGTGCTCAGGCCAGGGCGACCAACTCTCGACCAGGACTGCCACCTCAAAGGTGTCCCGGTCCAATCGCTTTAGGGCCCACCTTGGGCCGAGGTCCGTCGTGGGACGGTTTAAACTACTCGGGGAAAGCTGGAGAGGGGAGATGTCCCAACGCACATACCTGTGGTCTGACAGCGTCTCGACCCCCACCAGCACCTCCCAGTTTTGGACACGGTGCGCCAGAGCAGGGCTCGCAAACGTAACGTCCACGACAGATCCGCCCTGCATCCGCACACACGTGTCGACCGACCCTCTGTTGACCACTACGAGACCATGGTTCGTGAGCCAGTCCTCTACAAGCTCACCCCGGGCATCTGTGTGACGGGAGCCCCAGGTCACTGACTTGGCGTTGAGGTCACCGGCCACAAGAACCTGATGCGGTCGACCCCAGCCCGTCAACAGCACATCAAGTTCCGCCAGAAACCGTTCGAACTCTGCGATCGAGCGATTGGGGGAGAAATACGCCCCGACCACCAAGAAATCCTCCACTTGTGCCACCACACATCCATTCCCCTGGCGCGCACGTGAAAAGGTTGACGAATTAGCACCTATGCTAGTGATTATCGCCACGGTCTCATTTTTATCTGCCACCCAGTTGTCACGGTCTGTGACATAATATGGCTCCGTGACGACGCAAATGTGTGTCGACCACTGTGCCAGGCTCTGATGTAAAAGGTCCTGAGCCCTGGCACAATGGTTGACATTCGCCAGCAGGAATTTCAGGGCCATACTTTTAGTCTCCTGCCATTTCCTCCTCCTCTGGCCCTTGCGTCAGACGTGAAGGTTCCGGCTGGCTACGAGCACTTGCCGTTCCCTTCTTGGTCTTCTTGTTGGAAGGGGCTTTGCAGGCACTACTTCCCAGACGGTGCCCTGCTTCCTTACCCTTCTGCGAGCACAGGGGGCAGTGTGGGTCATTCTTACATAAGCTGGATATGTGCCCCAGCTGACCGCACCTGTAGCACTGGCGGCTCCTGTCCACCTCCGCATTGCATTGGGCACGCACGTGGCCAGGCTCTAGGCACCGGAAGCACCGAAGGCTTCTGCGGGGTAGAACCTTGACTTTGGCAACAACCCAGCCAATGAGCAAGCGGCCCTCTACAACCTTTTTCGCGGCCATGATCGGACACCGCACCCAGGCAGCGTACAAACCTGTGTGGTCACGCGAGGGAGAGCCCACCTTTATTTGGTCTGCAGGGCAACCTCCAAGTCGGGAGACTCCCTGCTGAATTTCTTCGGTAGTAACGGAGTCGTCTAGCCCAGACACCCTTATTTCGACGGTTCTAGTGGGTCTGGACACCCGTATGTCCTGCTCATTATATATCTCCCTGAGCTTCTCTGCCAGGGAGTCCGCCTTATCCCCACTAGTGGCGCCAGGCACCTCTATAATAGTTGCACCAGTCATCGCTCTACGGAAGCGCACGCCATCGATGCCAAGCTCCGCTATGTTGATTCGCTGCTTGGCCTCTGCCACCGCTGTGGCATACGTCACGCCTCGTTGTTCTGAACCCTCTTGAACGGTGATGACCACCGCCGTGGACTTAGGGGGCCGCGCCTTGATCTTAACCGCCTGCGCTGCTTTTGCCTGCGGTTTGGCGCCCCTCTGCTTGTTGTTAACACCGTTTGTTTTGCCCCTCTTAACCACCGTTGTCCACCCTTCATCGGTGGAGACTGGTGCAGGGGGAAGTGGTCGCTGGGGCTGTGATGCCGCCAGTGCAGGAGCATTCGCTCCTTTGCCTTTTTGCGGCCTCTTTCTTTTTCTCCTGGTATCTGCGCTTGTTGGCTCTTTTTGGGGCCCATGAGCGCTAGTCGCCTTTATAACTTTGGGGGCACTAGAAGGGGCCTGCCTTTTGGCATTTACTGGCGAGGGCTTCGCTGATGCAGGTGCCGTGACCTCCGGTGGTGTTAAACTGTTGCTCCGTCTTTCAAATGCCAACGGTGGACGGAGCCGTGGCTCCGGATTCAGCCGCGACTCTAGGCCCTCTACCGTGGCATTGATGCGAGCCGTTGTTAAGCTCATGATTTTAGACGCCCATTCCTCCATGGTGACGGAGGATGGCTGCCCTCCTACGGAGGTCGACGCCTCTTTGGTTCGAAGACTGGCCTTGAGCTCGGCCAGTTCCCTTTTAATCTCCCCCAGTTCCGCAACCAAGCGGCCGTTCTGGGCCCTCAGAGCTTGAACCTCCTCTGAGACGGTTCTGACGGCGAGCGCTTCGGACGCCTCCCGAATCATCTCGCTCGCCGTGTTAAGGGCCGCCTGCATAGTCCCCTTCAGCTTTCCTGATTTGGTCTTTACCTCCTTGATCATGTTCAGGCCCGTCACAATTTGGTTTTTCAGCGACATTGTCGTTGTTTCGTTATCAGAGGGCCCGCTATTGGACAACAATCTCCTTGTCCGTTCTCTCATTTTGCGGGCCTCTACGGTGACATCCATAATTTCCTTTTCAGCTTGAAGCTCTAGTTCTTGTTGTTGGAGCTTCAGGAACTCTTTTTTCTTCTCGGCTAGGCCGACGTACTCCCCTGTAGTGGGAGGCCGGCCGCGTCCTCTCCGCGATGCCGTCTTGCTCGTAGCCGGTATTTTCGGGGATCGGGAGCGATCCGTTTCGGTATCCGATCCACTTTCGTGCTGGACAAGTGGCCGCTTGTGTCCCCTCCAAAATTTATCCCTAGATCCAGCAGTCACTATAGTGCTTGCCGAAGAGTCAGACCTATTATCTCTCTCCGATTCAATCCGGGTAAGAGACACCCGCAGTTCACGGGGTCCCGGCCCGGATAGCGCTTTGGCGCTGTCTCCTTTTCTGTTAGGGCGGGGCGACAAAAATCCGCCGCGCCGCGTTCTCCTTTCCGCTCCATCACTTCCTTCATTCTCGTCTTCGCCTAAATCTACTGCTTCATAACTCTGCACAGGCAGAGAGACAGATGGTGCCCCCCCCGCATACAAGGGGCAGCCCGCCCTGAAAAGGGCAGGGAGGGATTCCCCAGCTGCGCTGGGACCCTCTCGGGGAATCGTTGTGTTTTCCAGTCTGTCCATATTTTACTCCGCTGCTTCCGGGCGCAGCTGCCCCCCCTTCCACCTCGTGACAGGGTAGGGACCGACGTATCCCCGCCGGCCATTCAGTGCCTCGGCCCCCGCCAAACCTTGCACTTTGGGGATTTTAAAGACTTGTCTGTCGCGGTCCTGACTTCAGTAGCCAGGACCCCCGTCCCCCTCAATGGGGATTACGGGTGCGCCCGGGAGGGCCGCCACTCGATCGCCGAGTATAGGCGACAACATCCCGCGCGCCTGTCACGTCAGCCGGCTGGTGGATGGAACACCAGCCGTTGCCCAGGGTACACCACGAGGAGGTCTGACAGATGGTACCCCAACCTAACCTAACCTAACCTAACCTAACCTAACCTAACCTAACCTAACCTAACCTAACCTAACCTAACCTAACCTAACCTAACCTAACCTTTTTTTTTTTTTTTTTTTTTTTACGTTGGAAAATGCGTTACGCATACTCGCCGCCCGGGGGAGACGGCGAGTTATGTGGGACTCGAACTCAAACGCCCATACCCACTAAAAACCAACGACACTCCGTCAGTCACCTGGCCGTTCAAAAGTCGTCTCAAGCCAGCCTTCGTCGTCCGAGAAATCGGACGGCGACGACTCGCTCGACGACTCGTGAGTGGCGGACGGAGCTGCGGGAAGCCGGTCGGATACTACCGCTGCCCCGTCGGTGATTGCCCGCCGTAGCAGACCCGGCAAGCCCACCCCATGAGGGGGGGCAACGGGAATGGCCCGGAGTGTGCGGACATTCCCGTCAGGCGGCGGTGGAAGCGCGTGCAATGCCGGCGCGGGTACCCCCGTACCCGACGCTGGCTGGCCTCCACCGGGGGGGGATCAGGCGGTTATAACGCCGCCGTCTCCGCCCCGTTCGTCGCCTTCGGATCGGGGCGGCAAGAGGATCCTCCTCCCGCACCCTCTCCGCTGCCTCCTTCTGTGAGATAACGTCCTCGCAGAAAGAGGTGACGGCCTTCCAAGCTCTGTCACCCCCGAGCATGGCCTCCACCACGCTGGGGAGGGAGAGGTCCTGGCCGATCTCCGCGACCAGAGTGCGGCGCTGCGACTCCCACGCTGGGCACGACACAAGGGTGTGCTGAGCCGTGTCCTCCGCAGCACCGCACTCGTGACACGCGGCGGTCTCCTCCCGTCCGATCCGGTGCAGATAGGCGCCGAAGCATCCGTGTCCGGTAAGGACCTGCACCAGACGGTAGGTGAGGGAGCCGTGCCGTCTCTCTAGCCATCGGGTCAGGACCGGGGTCAGGGCGTCGAGGGTGGCTCGACCCGACTCTGAAGAGTTTAGGACCCCGGTCCAGGCCCGAATCAGCAGCTCTCGGGTCTGGCGCTCGAAGGCGCGCTCCTCCTCTAGGGAGCTGCGCTCTCCCCGAGAACGCTGCTCCGACCGTCGTGCGTATGTCCAGGCTAGGACTCGGGCCTCGAGCTCCCAAGGCGGAGTCCCAGCCAGGACACACGCCACTGCACCCGCCACTGTGGAGTAGCAGCGGGCCGCCCTCTGCGCGATGACTCGCTGGGGCCGCCTGAGCTGAGACACGTTGTCCCGACTCAGACGGTCCGCCCAGATGGGGGCACCGTATAGCGCCATGCTCTTGAGTATGCCGGCATAGAGACGCCGGCAGTGAGCGCTTGGCCCACCCAAATTCGGGAGCAGCCACCCCAGCGAGTCCGCCGTCTTTAGCAGCCGGGGTGACAGTTCGGCGAAGTGTCGGCCGAACCGCCACCGGCTGTCGATGATTAGTCCCAGATATTTCATCTGGGGCTTAACGTCGATGGCCACGCCGTCGACCATCAGGCTGATGTTCGGCGGGTGGCGTTGCCTCGGGCCGTCAAACAAGACGGCCTCCGACTTCTCCAGAGCGACCCTGAGGCCCAACAGGCGAATCCGTTGGACCACAAGGTCGCACGCCGCGGAAGCCAACTGGAGGACCCGCGCTACATCCCAGGCCCGGGCAAGCACGAGAGTGTCGTCCGCGTAGCAGACGACCCTCACGCCCGGGGGGAGTGCGCCCTTCAACATCCAGTCGAATCCGATATTCCACAGGCATGGTCCGAGGACTGATCCCTGTGGAACACCGGACTCCACGCGGTGACTCCTCAGCGAGCCGCTCTGGTCCACGTACGTTACCATCCTGTCTCGGAGGTAATCAGACAGGAGGCGGACCAAGTAGGGCGGCACACCGTGGGCGCGCAGGGCTTCGATGATGGTGGTGTGGGGAATGCTGTTGAATGCATTGGCGATATCGAGGGATATCGCCAACAGCCTTTCCCCACCTTCGGCAGCACCCTTCACCATTTCCCCCAAAAAGCCCAGCGCGTCCAGGGTCGAGCGGCCAGCTCGGAAGCCAAACTGGGCCTCCGCCAGGTCAGGGCCGGTAGTGGTTAAGTGTCGGACGATGCGGGTTGCGAGAATCCTCTCGAAGAGTTTTCCCGCCTCGTCCAGCAACACAATCGGCCGATAGGCCGAAGGAGAGTCCATCGGCCGGCCCGGCTTGGCGAGAAGGCAGAGGGCGCCTTCCTTCCACACCTTCGGGAACCTTCCGACAGAAAGACAGCTGTCGAAAAGTTCCCGAAGTTTCTCCTCCAGGTAGCCCGCCGCGATGAATAACACCCGAGCGGGCACACCGTCCGGTCCTGGTGCCGTCTTTTTACCCCGGAGGCACAGTGCAGCTGCTTGCACCTCCGCCCCCGAGACTGGTGGAAAGGAGTCAGCCGAGTCCCCAACAGGACCCGGCCGAGTCATCGGCGGTGGCGCGAAGTCCGGGTCAGAACCGGGGAACAACGCACCGACCACCGCTTCCACCATCGCCGGCTCGAGAGTCTGGGTGAGTGGAGGACCATGGGCGCGCAGCTTGTTGCGCGCAGCCCGATACGGTCTCCCCCACGGGTCCCTGTCCAGACTCTCCAGCATCGTCACCCGGGCTTCCTCCTTTGCGACGGCGATCGCTACCTGGAGGCGTTTCTTTGCCTCCAGGTACCCAGCGTACAGCACGTCTTCCCTCTCCTCATCGCGAATTCTGCGTCTCCGGCTCCTAGTATACGCCCGCCGTGCAGCAGTGCAGGCGGAACGCATGTCGGCAATTTCTGCCGACCACCAGAAGACGGTGTTGCGACGAGGAGGGGGAAGAGATCTCGGCATCGACGCGTCGCACACCTCCGTCAAAACTTGGCGGAGCTGGGAGGCGGAGCCGTCTACGTCCGCGCTGGTCAAGGAGGGACAAAACCAGTCCTGGACCAGCGCGGATTCGTGAGCCATGTCTCGGTCAAGCCGGGTCAGCGCCCAGCGCGGTCTCGACTGAGACACGGTAGCCGACGAAGGGCGATGGGTGGAGACTGAATCCAACTCGAACCGGATATACCGGTGGTCGGATCCAGTCTCCACCAACAGGACGCGCCAGTTGTTCGCGCGAACTGCGACGGCGGGAGAGGCAAACGTGATGTCCACCACTGACCCGCCCCGCCGTCGCACGCACGTGTGCCTCCTGCCCCTATTGAGTAGGGTAAGGCCTGTCGCCATCGCCATGGCCTCCAAGGCTCGGCCTCGGCAGTCCGTCACACGGCCACCCCATGCAACAGACTTGGCGTTGAAGTCCCCCATCAAAATAATCTGACGAGGAGCAGCACGCCGTAACGCAGCCGACAGCACCTGTAGGAAGGCCTCGAACTCGTGAAGTGGGCGATTAGGGGAGAAATATATTCCAAAAATCGCTAATCCACCCCACGAGGCCGCCACAAACTCGGCACCCCTCTCAAGAAGTGAGAGAGGTAGGCCGCCGGAGGAGGTTATCGCCGCAAGGCCGTCCCGACTCCCCAACCAGTTTGGTCGGTCTGGAATCAGATAAGGCTCTGAGACGACAGCAACGTCGATTTGATACTCCGCCAAAGCCTGGGAGAAAAGGTCCTGGGCTCTGGCGGATCTCATGAGGTTCGCCTGGAGTAAGGATTTAGACCCCAAAGCCATCAATCTGACATTACCTCCTCCGGCACACCTGCTTCCCGGCCAGTGCTGGGAGTACCAGGCGTAGGCCTTGATGCCGCCTTGCCCCTCGTTGGGGGAGGATTGCATTTCTTGCCCCCCATCACATGGCCGGCGGGTCTACCGGCCGACGTGCAGACGGCACATCTTGGTTCCGCTGTGCAGGAAGCCCGATCATGGCCCTTCCTGCCACAGCGGAAGCACAAATCCTCGCGGATCACCTCAGAAGGGCAAAGCGGTTTGGTATGACCGATTCCCAGGCACCGGAAGCACCTCATCGGGCGGGGCTCAATCACACGAACGTGGCAGGAGCTCCAGCCGACAATGATGCGTCCGGCATCCGCCAGTGCCTTGGCCGCTACGACGGGACAGTGCACTACGGTGCATCCCGCACCACCAGGGCCGCGACGAATGGTACCGGCGCGGACATGCTCGGCGCTGCACCCCGCCTTCGCGGCAACGGCGGCGGCGACTTCCTGTGGCGTGATGGAATCGTCCAGCCCTGTTATCCGGAGTTCGGATTTTTTGACAGGGCGGACGACTGTCGCCGCTTCCGCCACCACCTCCTTCAGTTTGGCCGCAAAGAGATCGGCCTTTTCGCTGTTTTGGGGGCCCTCGAATTCGAACATGCGGGCTCCCGCTGCCGTCTGCCTTGAACGCACCGACGGGATGCCGAGCTCGGCAGGGTTGATAACGCCACGGGCCATCTCTATGAGAGACCCGTAGGTAACACCCTTCTTTTCCGATTCAGAGGAGAGAGTGAGAACCACCGCCGAAGTTTTTGGGGCCACCAGCTTACGCGGCTTCTTCGCCACGGTTTTGCTAGGTGCCTTCTTTGGTGCCGAGGGAGGGGCGGCCGTGGGAGAGGCCGTTTTCTTTTTACCTCGTTTCGCTACTGTTACCCACGATTCCTTTGCCGGCACTGTTGACGGAGGCTCTCCTTTCCGGCTTGATTGTGGCGGCATCGGCGCCGAAGACGGCCCAGCGATGGGCGCTGCCGTGGCAGCGGCAGAAGGGGGGGCGGACTTCTTCCCCTTCCCTTTTCCCTTGCTGGGTTTTGCAGCTGCTATGGGCGCCGGTGTGGTCGACTTCTTGTCGGCGGCCAAAGGTGGCCGCAGAGATTTGGCCGGCAGGAGGCGGTCTTCGAGGCCCTCGAGGCGGGCGTTCAAAATGGCGCCCACCTCCAACACTATGGAGCGTCGGAACTCTGTCAGGGCTGGGTCCTCCACATTATGGCCCCTCTGTTGTGAGGGGCCCGCTCTGGTGGATGAAAACGGAGTCGCATCCATAGGTGCCGGATTACGTTTCTCCGCCTCCATCTCCCGACGTAGTTCAGCCATCTGCTGTCGCATTTGCGCCAGCTCACGCCGGATGGCGGAGTTCTCCTGCTGGAGCAGCCTCGTCTCATCAGAGATGGAGTGTCTCAAAGCAAGATCGGTCAAGTTTTGGAGGGCACTGGCCGCGTCTTTCAGTGCCTTTTGGAATGTGCCCTTGAGGTTTTTCGACCTCTTGGCCACCTCCAAGATTACCTCCAGGTGCTTGTTCGCCGCTACTTGGAGGCCCTCCGCCGTCATTTCTGGACCTTCCGGCATCGGAGCAGCGCCAACAGCCGTACTGGCGGCGCACGCCTCTTTTGAAAGCGCCGCTATCCGCTCCTCCTCCTCGGGTTGCAGCGCTTCTGTAGCTAGTGATAAGGCTAGGTCATCAAGACCAGCCTCTGCCGAG
Organism: Pyrausta purpuralis; assembly: GCA_963924145.1. NCBI lineage: Eukaryota > Metazoa > Arthropoda > Insecta > Lepidoptera > Crambidae > Pyrausta > Pyrausta purpuralis. The sequence goes on along the minus strand of CAWUPE010001138.1, from coordinate 23,335 downwards.
GCAGATTGTAAGGTCTTCCCCTTTCCTTTCTTCCGCTTTTTCTCCCTCTTTTCGGGCTCGACCGCCGAGCGAGGCGTCCGCAAAAACTGCAGGCGCGTCGACCGGCGGGATCCCGCCGACATAGTGGAGGCATCAGAGTCCTCCTCCAGGTTACTGCGGGAGCGCTCCTCGTCAAGGCCAATGGCCTCCAGAGAGGTGCAGCTCCCCGACACACTAAGGGCGCGCTTTTTCCTCGGAGGCGCCAACTCCAGTTTTCCGTCCACGGGCAGCCTTGCGACTGCTACTCGGACCTCCTTCAAATTGCGCGATAGGCGCACGACAGGTGACCAAGCACGGTCGCAGCTCATGGTGGCTGTTGCTTCTGTCCCCTCTGGTTTTGAGCCATTTTCACGACCGGGCTCACGGTCGGGTTTTAGGTTTTGTGATTTATTCGACATAATTGGTCCCACGAGTATGGGGGAAATAAGGGTCCTTGCCGGGCGGTGCCCCCTGCACCCGACAAAGCCTTGGGGTTGATAACCCAACGGGAGGTCGGCAGGTATCCCGCTGGAGTAAGCTCTAGCGACTGATCACCCATCAGCCACGCATCCCCTCGCGGAGCTACCACGCTTGGGATTGGGGTAATTTTTTATAGAGGTTTTCTTCCTCGCGGTCCGGGCGGTTAAGCCAAGACCCTCGTTCCACACAGAGCCGCGAGACGTGATCCACGACACTCCGTTGATGTGGTTTACGATATCAGGCGATCCACGCCCGACGGCAGGGTAAGTGCACGCCGGGCTCGCCAAGAGGACCAAGGTCCTATCGACATCCCCTGCCTCCTCTGCTAAATCAGAGGGGTGCTGGGAGTCCTACCAACATTCAGTGAGCCGCCGCTCGATGCGAGACAGACGCGACTCACCAGTGCTGCTGCCGCCCGATACGGGAACAGACGCAGCGGCACCCGTCACAGAGCATCTTGGCTTCACCTGCCGCTGGATTGCGACAGGCTACTGAGCCCCCTCGCCACGACAAGGCGTGCTCCATTCGAGGGGGAACCTAACCTAACCTAACCTAACCTAACCTTTTTTTTTTTTTTTTTTTTTTTTTGGTTTCGCTGGAAAATGCTTTACGCATACCTGCCGCCCTCGGGGGAAGGCAGCAGGTTATGTGGGACTCTCCCCGATCGGGGCATACCCACTAAAAACCAGCGGCGTTCTCGGGAGCCATGAGTTCGGGGCCACGAGTCAGCGCCATAAGCACACATCCGCGGCCCCTCACTGACTAGACCGACACACGGTCTCACCCGATCTGAAGAGGGCAAGAGCCCCTGCCTTCAGCGCCAGAGGAGGTTATCCTCCGGCTTGATGTCCCGACGATGCGTAGAACGCATTACACACCATCGCGCCTCTTAGTGGGAAGCGGACGCCCCCGCGTCCACGACCCGAGGCACAGGGAGGGGCATGTGCAGGTGGTGGTGGTGCCTCCTGCGCCCAGTACGCCTTCGGCGCATAAGGAGTGCGTCAGCCGCAGCCTCTCGCTCTCGCTCCGCGCGCTCCTTTTCGGCGATCACCCGCTCGCAAAATGCGGCCATGGCTCGCCAAGCCTCCCTGTCTTCGACCATACGCCGGACTATAGAGCCCAGGCTGAGGTCGGTCCCCACGTGTGCTCGGAGGGCACGGCGGTCAGCGACCCACGCCGGGCACACCTCGAGGGTGTGCTGTGCCGTATCCTCCGGAGCATCGCAGTGCCAGCATCGGGTTGTGGGTTCCCTGCCTATGCGGCAGAGGTATGACCCAAAGCACCCGTGGCCTGTAAACACCTGCGACATCCGGTATGTCACTTGGCCGTGTGGTCGCTCGACCCATTCTTTGAGAACGGGGAGTACGGCTTCAATGACCCGGACGCCAAAGTGGCTACTGGCCAATCTACGGCGCCACTGCTCGTGGGCTAGCTCTGTGAGCTGTGTCCTTTCCGATTCCACCTCCGTCGGTGCGGGCCTATTGCCCTGAGATCTTTGGTCTCCCCGCCACTGGTACAATGCGGCGAGGACCAGGGAGTCGAGATCCCAGGGAAGGCTGCCGGCCAGGACCAGCGCAGCATCGGTGGAGGTGGTGCGGTAGGCTCGCGCTAAACGCAGGGCTAGCACCCTTTGAGCCTTCCGCAAGACTGTCACGTTCTCGGACGAGAGGGCGTCATGCCACACCGGGGCACCGTAAAGTGCCATCGAGCGGACCACCCCTAGGTACAGTCGTCGAGGAGCCGTCGACGGACCACCCAGGTTTGGCAGTAACCGACTCAAAGCACCCGCGGTCGCATTGAGCTTGGTAGCGAGCTGACGGAAATGGGCCTTAAACCGCCACCTTCCGTCAAGCACAAGCCCAAGGTACCGGATGGTGGATGAAACCGGGATCAGAACCCCATCCACCATCAACCCAGTGCCCGCAGGCGGCGCACGTCGTCGGCCGTGAAAACACAGCGCCTCAGACTTATCCAGCGCCACCCGCAGCCCCAAAAGGCGGATTCGGTGTACCATCACAGCGACCCCAGCAGTCGCACGACGTGCAGCATCGGCAAAAGAGTCACCGCGAGCTGTCAGCAGGGTATCGTCGGCGTAACAAGTCACGCCAACCCCCGCGACGAACTGGCCGCGGAGAGCCCAATCGAACCCGATGTTCCACAAGAGTGGCCCTAAGACCGACCCCTGTGGAACGCCGCATCCGGCCAAGTGCCGCAAACGACCGTCCACCGAATCACACGTAACCTCTCGTCCTTCCAAGTACGATGCGATGGTGTCCTGTAGGTAAACAGGCACTCCGTGGAATCGGAGCGCCTGCTTTATCGTGGTCCACGGCAGCGTGTTGAAAGCGTTGGCAATGTCGATAGACACGGCCAACAGCACACCGCCGCTCTCCACCGCTTCGCTGGCGAGCGATTTTACCCGCAGGATAGCATCGATCGTAGAGCGCTCTCTCCTGAAGCCATACTGAACATCCGACAAATTCGGCCCATCCGTATCCAGGTGCCGAACGAGGCGGTTTGCAACGACTCTTTCAAAGAGCTTGCCCACCTCATCCAGCAACACGATCGGACGGTATGCCGAAGGGGAGTCGGTCGGACGTCCGTCTTTCTTCAGAAGCACGAGCCTCCCTTCCTTCCATAGCGCCGGGAAGCGCCCCTGTTCTAAGCAAGCGGTAAGGAGCCTACGAAGGCGGTCACCCAGTATATCCGATACGAGAGCCCAGATTTTACCTGGAATCCCGTCAGGACCCGGGGCCACGTTCTTGGCCTTCAACCGCTCTATTGCCGCGCCGAACTCGCCCTCGGACACGGGGTCAGGGGGCTCTCTGGAGGCCACGGGGTGTGGCAACATCGAAGGCGGGGTGTGTTCCACCTGAGCTGGGAACAAGGTGGACACGACTCTTCGGAGGAACTCGGGCTCTAGCCTTTCCGAGACCGGGGGTGCCCATGGGCGGAGTTTCCCCCGCACCGTGCGGTACGGGCGTCCCCACGGATCGGCATCGAGCGATGCAAGAAGCTCCTCCCTCGCCTTGAGTTTCGCCTCCAGGATGGCGATCTTGAGCGCCTGCTTCGCTTCTCTGTAGGCCTGATAAAGCGGCTCGTCCAGCATCGGATCACGGCGTCTGCGTCTTCGGTGTCTGGCTGAGGCGCGACGCGCCGCGATACACACGCGGCGCAGCTCCGCAACCTCATCCGTCCACCAATAGACGTTCCGCCGGGGAAGGGAAGGTCCGGACCGAGGCATGGACGCGTCACACACATCCGTAACGGCCTCCCGGAACCATTCCGCTTCCGCATCCACTTGGACGGGCTCGGGACCTACAGGCAGCCAGGCCTTAACGACCGCAGCTTCCCGCGCTGTGTCTTTGTCCAGGCAACTGAGCCTCCATCGGGGGTATGTCACGTGGGGTGTGCCGCTCGGAGGGATCACGGGACCGGAGGCGGAGATGTCAAACCGGATGTACCGGTGATCCGACAATTCTTCCGCCTCTGTGACCACTCTCCAGCCACTTATTCGAGCTGCAACCGCGGGGGTCGCGAACGTTATGTCCACGACGGACTCCCCCTGCTGTCGCACGCAAGTGGGTTCGGTCCCCACATTGACAATAACCAGTCCGTTGGACACCGCCCAGTCCAGCAGACTCTCCCCTTTGGGGTCAGTATGTCGTGAGCCCCAGGCTATATTCTTGGCGTTAAAGTCGCCGCCAACTATCACCGGCAAGGTGGACTGACGGAGAACCGACCCGAAACGGTCCAGGTCGGCCTCGAACTCGCTCCTGGTTCGGCTGGGGGGGCAATAAACCCCCACCAGCAGAAACTCCCTGCACTTGGCGGCGACAAAACCGCTCTGCCTGGCAACGACATCTATGGAATGCGCCCCTGACACCATGATGGCCGACAGTCCGCTCACGTCCCCGACCCAGTTCTCCCGGTCAGCCGGTATGAAATAGGGTTCGGAGACGAGGACCGCGTCTATGGACCACTCCGCCGCGTGCTGCAAGAGGATATCCTGCGCAGCGGCAGAGTGGTTCACATTCGCCTGCAGAACGCTAAAGGCCATCCTACGCTGGTGTATTTTCTGCCTCCATGGAAGTGGGCCTTACGGCCCCGGACGGTGCGGCTGGAGTCCTGGCCACTGTCCTTCCCGCTCGATTGCCACGCTTGGGCGGTTTGCAGCTCTTGCTGCCCACCCGGTGGTTCGCTGGCAATCCTGCGTCCGCGCACAGAGGGCAGTGCGGAGGGGCAGTGCATCCCCTGGCTGCATGTCCCGGAACACCACAGCGGTAGCAGAGGGTACTGCGATCGGTTGTTGAGGGGCAGCTCTCGCGGGCGTGTCCCACCTCCAGGCACCGGAAGCACTTAAGTGGCAACCGTTCCATGAGCCTGGTCTGGGCGGAGACCCATCCCACTAAAACCCTCCCTTTCACAACCTTCTGGGCTGCAGCTATTGGCACCTTAACAATGCAGGCGCCTGTGCCCTGAAAAGAGCGACCAATAGACCCCACTTGGACAGCTTTTGGGTCACAGCCCCCCGCTTTGGCGACAGCTTCGGCGACTTCTACCTTTGTGACCGAGTCGTCAAGTCCCGATATCCGGACATCGACGCTCTTGGTCGGCCGAGTCACTTTCGCGATCGCCTCGGGGATGACCTCCCGCATCTTGGCTGCCAGGATGTCAGCCTTTTTCTCGCTATCGGGGCCGGTGATCTCCAGGACCTTGCCGCCAGTCTTGGCGACCCTGAAGCGGATTCCGGGGATACCCAACGCCCCGATGTCTATGGCCTGCTTGGCATTGCCCAACACGGATTCGTACGAATGCTCCTTGGCCTCCAGCACTCCCGGTTGCATCGCCACCAAGATGGCGGCGGTCCTCGGTGGGCGGAGGTTCGGAGTCTTCTTCGTCGTTGGGGCAGTTGGCCTCTTGGGCTGGACCGTAGGCTGCTGCTTAGGGGCGGAATTAGAGGCCGCCTTTTTCCCACGCCGTACTACCTCCGTCCACGACTCGGCTGCTGGGCCAGCTGCGGACTGGGCTGTCGGGCGGGAACTCCCTGCTTGGGAGGCAGAAGCGGGCGCGGACTCCTGGCCCTGGTTACGGGCCTTCTTCCGCCTGTTCCGCTTTCTCTTCTTCTCCCTGGCGGGGACTGCGCCGGCAGTCGAGGTTGTGGCCACAGGGGCGGACACCTCGGACGGCGCTATGCCCGTCTGGGGAGAGGCGGCACTCTTGGGCGGTGCTGCGGTCGGCGGCTGCTTCTTCGCCTTGCCTGCAGCGGCAGACGGGCGCTCAACCTGAGCCTTGCGGGCGTCCGCTGCAAGTGGCGGGCGCAAGCGAGGCTCTGGGAGCAGCCGGTCAGTGATAGACGCCAATTTTGCGTCCATCATGCCTCCGAATTGGCGCATAAGGCGCTGTTCAAGCTCCTCCATGGCAGAGTTAGACTGCGATTCGCTTGGGACAGCAGAGCGCATATCCGCAAGCCTCTCAGCCTTCAACTCCTGGACGACGCGCTTCAGGTCCGCGACGTCCTGCTCCAGGCGCTTGTTCGCGGCTTGCAGCCGCCGCGTCTCGTCATCGATCGTCCTCGTGCTGAGTATATCAACCGCCCGCGTAATCGAGGTGGCGGCCTCCTTCAGGGCACGCTGGAAGCTACCCTTCAGGTTTCCGGACTTTGCCACGCAGAACATAACTGTGTCCGTGGCAGCCCGGATCTGGCCGCGCAGCTCTTCCGCGGTGGGATCCTTTGCAGAGAACTCGCTCCTACTCCTTCCCTGAACTAGCCGTTCAGCAAGACGGGATGCCTCCTCCTCGGCCTCCACGATCGCCGCACGGCGCTTCTCGTCGCAAAGTTGCTCGCGGGCTCTGCCTACACCTACGTACTCCCCATGGGTAGGTGGGCGGCCCCGGCCTCTGCGGGCAGCAGTAACTTTGTCCGCCGGGACTTTCGCAGGGGAGAGGTCTGTGGAGGCCTCATCCGCCCGTCGTTTGCCGGCTCTTGTCGTTCTGCCGCTGGTGCGAGTCCCAGACGGCGAACGAGATGTTATTCCTGAAGACGCGGACTCGTAGGAGTCCACGATCTCCAGGCTGTCGTCCTGGTTTTTTTTGTCAAGTCCGGTAGAGGGGGAAACACAAGGTGACATCCCCTCTTTGTCACGTCCTGTAAGGGTTACCTCGTCCTCAGACTCGGAGAAATCCCCGCGCCTGAAGAACCGGCTACCCGTCGGTCCATCCAATGGTGTTTTACACCTTTGCAAGAGGACAACGGGCGTCCTGAAAAGGACGTCACCATCACCCTCTGCCTTTTTCTCTGTTTGAGCGCCTCGCGCTCGGGGGTTGGTCGCTAAGTAAGAGGATTCCTTGTTGCAAGCCATGTCCGTTTGTCTTCCAAATTCAGTCGGTGGTGACCCCACCCACCACGGAGCCCCATCTGGGGAGGTGCCACTGACACCCCAGGGTTTCCCACCGACTATAGCGAGGACGCCACTTCCCTTTCGGGCAGACTGGTACGGGATCTTTGACGAGACGGTTGGGGCAAGGTGAGCACGCGTCGACCAGAACGCGCAACATCACCGAGCCCGCCGCCTGCCCTGCCCCCCGTACCCCCCGCGTCACCGTTGGACGAGGGTTAAGCCGCTCGCCCGCAGCCGAATAACCCGTGGACCGGCTACTCCACGGGCCCCCCGTGTGCCCGGAATCCGAGGCCAAAGACAGCGTGTTGCCTGGGTGGTCTGCCTCAGGCTCAACGTCCAGGACCCTCTTCTCCCAGGATTACGGGACCCAGCGCACGGCACAAATGCGCTGCCCGGGTTGTCGTGATGACAGGCCACAACCCGGGAAAAACCCACGGATCCGGGCAAATGCCCCGACGACCCCAAAGCCCTACGACCCGGGCAAACGCCCCGCCGGTCTAGGCACCCCTATCTACGCCTCAGGTACTCAAGCCGCTCCGGTCCATTCCTTCGAGGAGGAGCAGGCGGAACAGCGAATACGAGAGGTCTTGAGCCATAAGGCCTTCCCCTCTGGCCCGACAGGCCCGTCGAGTTGACAAGACCTGCCGCGCTCTGGTTTTGGTTCGCGCCGGCCGAAGCCGGTACCCCCCATATCTGGGAGGCGTTCCCCTATCCACCACCTGGGGACGCGCCCGATGCGGGACCAGTAACCCGACACGGGAACCTAACCTAACCTAACCTTTTTTTTTTTTTTTTTTTTTTTATTTTTTTTTTTATCGCAGGAAAACCCATTTATGAGCCGTAGCCGAGACCGGGGGGCCTCAGCCGTGTGTGGGACTCCCACCGCTCAACGAAGAGCGGAGACTACCCACCAAAAACCTGCGGCTTCCCTTCCCTGTCTACAGGGCGACATGGGAGTCTAGCAAAAGCCTTGACATCCATGCACACCCTGGACAGCTGCCCGCCTACACGGCGAGCCCAGCGCGCCCCCCTTGCGGGGGGACAGAGGGAATAGCCGGGGACGCGGCACTATTCCCTCTCGACGGTGGTGGCGCATGCAATGCAGGAGGAGGCACCCCCGTGCCTCCAGCCTGCATGCCACCTTGGGGGACAAGAGAGCGATCGTACAACCGCCGTCTCCTGCCCACCCTCCGTCTTCGGAGCGGGGGCGCTGAGGGATCGTCCTCCCTCTCCCGCTCCGCCGCCTCCTTCTGCGAAATGACAGTCTCGCAGAAGGTGGCTACCGCCTTCCAAGACCTCTCATCGTCTAGCATGGCGTTCACCATACTAGGCAATGACAGGTTCTGGCCGACTGCCGCCACTAGAACCCGGCGCTGCTCCTCCCAGCCTGGGCAGACTGCGAGGGTATGCTGCGCCGAGTCCTCCGTCGCACCACACTCATGGCACGACGGGGATTCCTCTCTCCCGATCCGATGCAGGTAGTCACCGAAGCAACCATGCCCGGTAAGCACCTGCACCAGACGGAAAGTGAGGAACCCGTGGGGCCTCTCCAGCCACCGGTCCAGATTAGGACCAATGGCATCCAACGTGCGACGCCCGAACGGCGCACTCGCCAGGTCCTCCTTCCACAGACGGACCATGGCCTCGTGCGCCTCGCGCCGCACCGCTCCTCGCTCTTCGGGAGCCGGTCGCAGTTCGCGGGCCCTCTGCTCCGCCGTCCATTTGTAGACGGTGGCGAGGACCCGGGCTTCCAGCTCCCACGGTGGCGTGCCCGCAAGAGCACAGGCCGCAGCACCCCCAACCGTGCGGTATGCCCTCCCCACCCGCTGTGCAATGGCCCGTTGGGGCCTGCGAAGGAGGGCGGCGTTCTCCCTCTTGTTGAGGGAGTCTACCCAAACGGGGGCGCCATAGAGCGCCATGCTCCTTAAGACGCCGGCATACAATCGCCGGCATCTCGATCTCGGTCCCCCCAGATTAGGGAGGAGCCAGCTGAAGGCGTTGGCGGTCCTCAACAGGCGTTCTGATAACCCTGCGAAATGAGGGCCGAAGTGCCAACGGCCATCTAAGATCAGGCCCAGATATTTCATCTGAGCCTTCACTTTGACCCTCACACCGCCCACAATGATGTGAGCGTCGTGAGGTGCTTGCTGCCGAGGCCCCGGAAAGTATATAGCCTCGGTCTTGTGCAGCGCCACCTCGAGTCCCAGCCGGCGGATCCTCTCAGCGACAAGGGTGCCGCCAGCCGAGGCCAGACACGCGGCCGCTCCGTAAGTCCGACCCCGAGCCGTGACAAGAGTGTCATCCGCGTAACATATGACACTCATGCCACGGAGCAGGGCACCTCGGAGCAGCCAATTGTATCCGAGGTTCCACAGTAAGGGGCCGAGCACCGACCCCTGAGGAACCCCGGCTTCGACTTTCCGCCGCTGAAGACGGCCGTCCCTGTTGACGTAAAGCACCTCTCTGTCCGAGAGGTAGTCCGCCAACAAGGCCCGCAAATAAAGAGGCACTCCATGATAGCGGAGTGCCTCCAGAATTGTTGAGTGGGGGATGGTGTTAAATGCGTTGGCTATATCAAATGATATAGCCAGCACGCCCTCCCCCCTCTCCGCGGCCTCACTTGTCGTCGCCCTGAGCTCTGTCAGGGCGTCGATTGTAGACCGGCCCGCCCGAAACCCATACTGGGCGTCAGATAGGTTTGGGCCGGTCCCTGCCAGGTGCTCGTTGAGGCGGGCAGCTATCAGCTTCTCAAACAGCTTGCCCGCCTCATCTAGGAGGACTATGGGGCGGTAACCGGACGGGGAATCCGCCGGCCGGCCCTCCTTCCTAAGGAGGACTAGAAGTCCCTCCTTCCACGCTTTTGGGAACCTCCCTACCTCAAAGCATCGGTTGAAGAGGTCCCGAAAGCGACCAGCCATCTCGCTGACGGCGATGGCCACGACCCTGGCCGGGACCCCGTCTGGACCCGGCGCCGTCTTCTTGCTGCGGAGGTAGTCAGACGCTGTGTCGAACTCCTCCGCGGCAATGGGGTCAAAACCCGCGGCCGGGGGGCCGCTCCCAAAGGGAGGATCCATCTTCGGAGGGGTAAACGAAGTGTTGTCCGGGAACAGAACCCGGACGACTCCCTCCAAAAGATCTGGCTGGAGAGTCTCAGTCAGTGGGGGACCTAAGGGGCGCAGCTTGTTGCGCACTGCCTTATACGGTCTCCCCCACGGATCGTCATTCAGACTCTCCAGCATCTCCTCCCGCGCCAAGTCCTTAGCGGCACCTATGGCCGCCTTGAATGTGCGCCTCGCTTCATTATAGACGGCGTACAGGCGGCTCTCCTCTTCCTCATCCCGGTAGCTGCGGCGGCGCCTCCGGGTGTAAGCCCTTCGGGCCGCGACACAGGTGGCCCGCAGGTTGGCAAGATCCGCCGACCACCAGTAAACCGCCCGCCTTGGAGGGGGCCGACTAGACCGAGGCATGCTTGCATTGCACACCTCGGTCAGCGCGCTCCGCAGGTGCCCAGCGGCTACATCCACGTCCGGATCGGTTGGTGCCCCGAACCAATCCTGGACGAAGGCCGCCTCCTTCGCCATGTCACGGTCCAGCTTGGTGAGCGCCCATCTAGGGAACTTCACCGGACCACGACTCGACACCGCTCGTGAGTTGTGGACTGAGAACTCTATACGAATATGGCGATGATCGGATAGAGTCTCCGTCAAATCGACTTCCCACCTTTGCACGCGTGCGGCAAGTGCAGGGGTGGCGAACGATATGTCCACCACCGACCCTCCCTGCTGCCGCACGCATGTATGGGTTGTCCCTCTATTCAAGAGGGACAGGCCGACCGACGTTGCCCATAACTCTACCAACCTCCCACGAGGATTAGTGGCTGGGTTCCCCCAAGACACCGATTTGGCGTTCAAGTCGCCGAGCACAGCAATCTGCCTCGGCGACATTCGAGCGACCACTGCTGCCAGGTTAGTGAGCAGCTGGTCCAACTCAGCTAGGGGGCGGTTGGGGGAGAAGTAAACGCCAATGACGGTGATTTCACCCCACGCGGCGGCCACGTATCCGGACCCCCTCTCTATGAGTGAGAGGGGAGGGGAATCCGTGGAGGGCCGCGGTGCGATCGCCACCAAACCATCCCTATCCGCTACCCAATTGGGAGGCAAGGAGTACGGTTCGGCGACCACCGCCAATCCCGCCGTCCAGTCGGCCATGGCCTGAGTCATCAGGTCCTGAGCCGCCCGGCAATGATTTATATTGCCCTGGAGGATGGTGCGATGTCTTGCTTCTTGCATCACTCGGACATCGCACCATTCCCTTCTGCCGGCTCAGGACTGACCTCAGCCGTCGCGACCGCAGGCGGGATCGACGCCTGCAGCTTGCCCTTCTTTGGTGGGGGTTTGCACTTAGGACCCCCCATCACGTGACCAGCGGACATTTTACTGGCCGTGCATACCGCGCATTTTGGCTGTGCCTTGCAGGAGCCGATCTTATGATCGGCTGACCCGCAGCGTAGGCACAGTTGTGTGCGGTCTACAGACGGACAGGCAGCCTTTACGTGGCCCGTCCCGTAGCACCTGAAACAGCGCATTGGCAACTGCTCCAAGGCCCGGACCAACGCTGAGCTTAGGCCCAACGGGATTCGTTTCCGGTCCAGAAGGATTTTAGCGGCGGCCACCGGGACCTGCAAGTAGATGGCCCTGTATCCACCGCGACCATCACGGATTTCCCCGCCTTTGATGGCGGCTTCCTCGCAACCACCGATCTTGGCGGCCACGGCGATCACCTCGGCCCTGGAAACGGAGTCGTCCATCTCCAGGACCATGAGAGGTGCCAACTTCTGAGGGCGCTCCACCTTTGCTGCATCGGCCACAGCCTCACGCAGCTTGGCGGCGAATAGGTCTGCGTTCCCTTCTCGTCCTGCGCCCGGGAACTCAAATATTCGAGCCCCGGTCTGCGTCTTCCGGCATTTGACGGCGTCGGCGAACCCCTGAATGAGCGGGTTCACCGCTTCGCGCGCCTTCTCCAGTATGGAGCCGTATGTCTCCCCCCGTTTTGCTGCCTCCGGCGTGATGGTGATCACCACAGCCGCGGTCTTGGGGGGAGTCAAGTTCTTTGAATTTTTCTTCTTCTTCCCGCCTTTGCCGGAGGACTTCGCAGTTTCCGGCTTTGGGGCAGAAGCAGAAGTGGAAGGCGTCGTGGTGTTAGCCTTCGTCTTCTTTTTCTTTTTCTTCTTCTCAACCTTTTTCCACTCGTTGGTGGGAGTGGTGGAGGGAAGAAGAAGACTTCCGTCCTCAGTCGTCGGTACTACTGGAGCCGAGGATTGGCCGGGTTTCTGGGAGGTGGAGGGTGCAGGTGGCACAGCCTCCTTGGCCACTGGGGCAGTTGGAGCTGCCACCTCAGTCACCTGCTTGGACCGTTTCCCCTTGCCCTTCCCTTTGGAGGGCTTTGGGGCCACAGACGGGGGCGACTCAGCACCAGCCGCAGATGTTGCCGCCTTCTTGCGGTCCACCGCCAGGGGCGGACGTACGGTCTTCGCCGGCAAGAGGCGATCCTCAATACCGGCCAGGCAGGACCTTACGAAGGCCCTCTCCTCCCTCACGACCCTTCGGATGGCATCCTCGAGGTCACTGGAGAGGGAGGGCGGAACGACCTCCATAGCTGAGGGAGGGGCCGGCTCCGTGGCAGGCACCGCAGGCAACACAGGCGTGGCTCGCCCGGCCTGATCCCGGAGACGGGCAACCTCGGCCGACAGGCGATCAATTGTGGCCTGCATGCGCTGCAACTCTTCGGAGGCAGTCCTCTTCAGGACCTCCTCCATTATGCCGCGCACGCTGGCCGCCCGACATTTCAGGGCTTTCTGCAAAGTGCCCTTCAGGTTGGAGGACTTCGCGGCGATTTCGGTAATCTCTGCGACGTCTTCCAATATCAGCTTTTCAAGCTCGGGTAATGTCTTGTCCTCATAGTCAAAGAGGGCAGAGCCGTACCCGAACTTCGCCCGGGCAGTGCGGGTTTGCCGCTCCTTGGCGGCCACCTTTTCTTCGAGCTCCGATTGGAGCTCTTCCCTTCTAAGTGCTTGGAGCTTGCGCTGAGCCTCTGCCAGACCGGCATAATGGCTCGTTGACAGATTGCGCCCGCCCTTGCCCGACGTCCCCTTCTTAAATTGTTTTACAGATGGAGTGTCAGAGCTTGACCCCCCGTCTGCTTTGTTGGCTGACTTGCGCAGCCGCTTGCGCTCCCGCGTGGTCTGTGCGGGACAATCTATTGACATGACCGAAGCGTCTGTCAGGGTAGACCCGTCCTCAGACCCGGAGAAGTCCCCAGGCCTAAAGAAAAGGCTCCCCGACCGACCGGACGCTGGCGTGTCACACCGCTCCAGCACTATCACGGGCGTCTTAAAACAGACGTTCCCATCTCCTGGCTTTTCGGCAGCCTCGCAGGTCTGCGGAGAGCATAGCGAGCCACCAGTCTCTATCACTACGCCCTTCTCGGGCTCTATTGTCATCGTTTCTAGACCAGTCTGGACCGTCTCAGATCCGGACCCGATGAGCGCTCTAGCGCCATCCACAATTTCTTTGCGGGGCGACTCATGTTCGTCGCACCGTACAACACTTTGATCATCTTCCACATCCTCGACTTTCTGCTCGCGCAGAGAATCCCCCCCCATATTCCCAGATTTATTTAAATTTGAATTTGAACGCATAATTGTTCCCACGAGTGTGGGGGAAATAAAGGTCCACCCGGGCAGTGCCCCCTGTACCCGGGTAAGCGTACATACTCTAGAGAGTCCGCTGGTTCCCTAGAGGTGTACCGTTCGCGACTGACCACCCGTCAGCCACGCATCCCCTCGCCACGGCACCAAACTTGGGATTGGGTAACTTTTTATAGAGGTTTCCTCCCTCTCGGCCCGGCCAATTAAGGCAAGACCGGCCCAGCAGCGAGCCGCGAGACGTGATCCACGACACTCACCGCCAGGTCTTTCCCCCCAGGCGCCAGTTTCCCGGCGCCATTCGCTCCTTGCGGCACCAACGCCGCCCAGACCCGGGCAATATACCCCGACGGCCCAGGTTTGGTGTTACAGACTTTTCCTTGTCTTGGCCCCGACTGCAATAGTCAAGACCCCCGGCCCCCCTCCGTTGGGAGGTTACGGGTTGCCCGACATGCCTGCCGAGTTGGCAAGACCTGCCGCGCTCTGGTTTGGCTCACGCCGGCCGCAGCCGGTACCCCCCATGACTGGGGGGCATTCCCCTATCCACCAACCGGGGGACGCGCCCGATATGGGTCCAGAACCCCACACGGGAACCTAACCTAACCTAACCTAACCTAACCTAACCTAACCTAACCTAACCTAACCTAACCTAACCTAACCTAACTTAACCTAACCTAACCTAACCTAACCTAACCTAACCTAACCTAACCTAACCTAACCTAACCTAACCTAACCTAACCTAACCCATCAATACATTTTCAATACTGAAAGCTGAAATATTAGCACTTTTTGCGCTTCTATAAAATTTTATTTGCCGGTTTCTATTTATTTACGTTGAAAGAAGCGATTAAAAGCATATATTTATATTTAATTTTGACATTTTTTACATATTTTCGAATTCTTCATACAAATTTGGATCGAAATTTTTCTAAGTGTTTTCGCGTGGTAACTTTTTCAAAATTTTTTCTTTCTTAATCGTAGTGTCCGTTATTTAGAGCACGCCAAAATTGTTTTCAGCGCGCTGCGACTTAAACTTTTCGAGATATAAATTTTCAAAAGTACATTTCATAGTGATATTTCGGTTTTTCAGCCCTACTGAAAATTTTTGTTTGACAACCCTGTGTGCTTTCTTCATAGATATTGTGCGCCTAGCCGAGACCTATCCGCGGACACCTCTATTGCACCGCTAACATCAAAGGAAAGCAAAAAATTCGCAAAACATACGTTTTTGTTATACCGAACCGAGGTATAAAGGCTGGTGGCGTTTTTCATAGAAAGTATACATTTTCAATACTGAAAGCTGAAATATTAGCACTTTTTGCGCTTCTATAAAATTTTATTTGCCGGTTTCTATTTATTTACGTTGAAAGAAGCGATTAAAAGCATATATTTATATTTAATTTTGACATTTTTTACATATTTTCGAATTCTTCATACAAATTTGGATCGAAATTTTTCTAAGTGTTTTCGCGTGGTAACTTTTTCAAAATTTTTTCTTTCTTAATCGTAGTGTCCGTTATTTAGAGCACGCCAAAATTGTTTTCAGCGCGCTGCGACTTAAACTTTTCGAGATATAAATTTTCAAAAGTACATTTCATAGTGATATTTCGGTTTTTCAGCCCTACTGAAAATTTTTGTTTGACAACCCTGTGTGCTTTCTTCATAGATATTGTGCGCCTAGCCGAGACCTATCCGCGGACACCTCTATTGCACCGCTAACATCAAAGGAAAGCAAAAAATTCGCAAAACATACGTTTTTGTTATACCGAACCGAGGTATAAAGGCTGGTGGCGTTTTTCATAGAAAGTATACATTTTCAATACTGAAAGCTGAAATATTAGCACTTTTTGCGCTTCTATAAAATTTTATTTGCCGGTTTCTATTTATTTACGTTGAAAGAAGCGATTAAAAGCATATATTTATATTTAATTTTGACATTTTTTACATATTTTCGAATTCTTCATACAAATTTGGATCGAAATTTTTCTAAGTGTTTTCGCGTGGTAACTTTTTCAAAATTTTTTCTTTCTTAATCGTAGTGTCCGTTATTTAGAGCACGCCAAAATTGTTTTCAGCGCGCTGCGACTTAAACTTTTCGAGATATAAATTTTCAAAAGTACATTTCATAGTGATATTTCGGTTTTTCAGCCCTACTGAAAATTTTTGTTTGACAACCCTGTGTGCTTTCTTCATAGATATTGTGCGCCTAGCCGAGACCTATCCGCGGACACCTCTATTGCACCGCTAACATCAAAGGAAAGCAAAAAATTCGCAAAACATACGTTTTTGTTATACCGAACCGAGGTATAAAGGCTGGTGGCGTTTTTCATAGAAAGTATACATTTTCAATACTGAAAGCTGAAATATTAGCACTTTTTGCGCTTCTATAAAATTTTATTTGCCGGTTTCTATTTATTTACGTTGAAAGAAGCGATTAAAAGCATATATTTATATTTAATTTTGACATTTTTTACATATTTTCGAATTCTTCATACAAATTTGGATCGAAATTTTTCTAAGTGTTTTCGCGTGGTAACTTTTTCAAAATTTTTTCTTTCTTAATCGTAGTGTCCGTTATTTAGAGCACGCCAAAATTGTTTTCAGCGCGCTGCGACTTAAACTTTTCGAGATATAAATTTTCAAAAGTACATTTCATAGTGATATTTCGGTTTTTCAGCCCTACTGAAAATTTTTGTTTGACAACCCTGTGTGCTTTCTTCATAGATATTGTGCGCCTAGCCGAGACCTATCCGCGGACACCTCTATTGCACCGCTAACATCAAAGGAAAGCAAAAAATTCGCAAAACATACGTTTTTGTTATACCGAACCGAGGTATAAAGGCTGGTGGCGTTTTTCATAGAAAGTATACATTTTCAATACTGAAAGCTGAAATATTAGCACTTTTTGCGCTTCTATAAAATTTTATTTGCCGGTTTCTATTTATTTACGTTGAAAGAAGCGATTAAAAGCATATATTTATATTTAATTTTGACATTTTTTACATATTTTCGAATTCTTCATACAAATTTGGATCGAAATTTTTCTAAGTGTTTTCGCGTGGTAACTTTTTCAAAATTTTTTCTTTCTTAATCGTAGTGTCCGTTATTTAGAGCACGCCAAAATTGTTTTCAGCGCGCTGCGACTTAAACTTTTCGAGATATAAATTTTCAAAAGTACATTTCATAGTGATATTTCGGTTTTTCAGCCCTACTGAAAATTTTTGTTTGACAACCCTGTGTGCTTTCTTCATAGATATTGTGCGCCTAGCCGAGACCTATCCGCGGACACCTCTATTGCACCGCTAACATCAAAGGAAAGCAAAAAATTCGCAAAACATACGTTTTTGTTATACCGAACCGAGGTATAAAGGCTGGTGGCGTTTTTCATAGAAAGTATACATTTTCAATACTGAAAGCTGAAATATTAGCACTTTTTGCGCTTCTATAAAATTTTATTTGCCGGTTTCTATTTATTTACGTTGAAAGAAGCGATTAAAAGCATATATTTATATTTAATTTTGACATTTTTTACATATTTTCGAATTCTTCATACAAATTTGGATCGAAATTTTTCTAAGTGTTTTCGCGTGGTAACTTTTTCAAAATTTTTTCTTTCTTAATCGTAGTGTCCGTTATTTAGAGCACGCCAAAATTGTTTTCAGCGCGCTGCGACTTAAACTTTTCGAGATATAAATTTTCAAAAGTACATTTCATAGTGATATTTCGGTTTTTCAGCCCTACTGAAAATTTTTGTTTGACAACCCTGTGTGCTTTCTTCATAGATATTGTGCGCCTAGCCGAGACCTATCCGCGGACACCTCTATTGCACCGCTAACATCAAAGGAAAGCAAAAAATTCGCAAAACATACGTTTTTGTTATACCGAACCGAGGTATAAAGGCTGGTGGCGTTTTTCATAGAAAGTATACATTTTCAATACTGAAAGCTGAAATATTAGCACTTTTTGCGCTTCTATAAAATTTTATTTGCCGGTTTCTATTTATTTACGTTGAAAGAAGCGATTAAAAGCATATATTTATATTTAATTTTGACATTTTTTACATATTTTCGAATTCTTCATACAAATTTGGATCGAAATTTTTCTAAGTGTTTTCGCGTGGTAACTTTTTCAAAATTTTTTCTTTCTTAATCGTAGTGTCCGTTATTTAGAGCACGCCAAAATTGTTTTCAGCGCGCTGCGACTTAAACTTTTCGAGATATAAATTTTCAAAAGTACATTTCATAGTGATATTTCGGTTTTTCAGCCCTACTGAAAATTTTTGTTTGACAACCCTGTGTGCTTTCTTCATAGATATTGTGCGCCTAGCCGAGACCTATCCGCGGACACCTCTATTGCACCGCTAACATCAAAGGAAAGCAAAAAATTCGCAAAACATACGTTTTTGTTATACCGAACCGAGGTATAAAGGCTGGTGGCGTTTTTCATAGAAAGTATACATTTTCAATACTGAAAGCTGAAATATTAGCACTTTTTGCGCTTCTATAAAATTTTATTTGCCGGTTTCTATTTATTTACGTTGAAAGAAGCGATTAAAAGCATATATTTATATTTAATTTTGACATTTTTTACATATTTTCGAATTCTTCATACAAATTTGGATCGAAATTTTTCTAAGTGTTTTCGCGTGGTAACTTTTTCAAAATTTTTTCTTTCTTAATCGTAGTGTCCGTTATTTAGAGCACGCCAAAATTGTTTTCAGCGCGCTGCGACTTAAACTTTTCGAGATATAAATTTTCAAAAGTACATTTCATAGTGATATTTCGGTTTTTCAGCCCTACTGAAAATTTTTGTTTGACAACCCTGTGTGCTTTCTTCATAGATATTGTGCGCCTAGCCGAGACCTATCCGCGGACACCTCTATTGCACCGCTAACATCAAAGGAAAGCAAAAAATTCGCAAAACATACGTTTTTGTTATACCGAACCGAGGTATAAAGGCTGGTGGCGTTTTTCATAGAAAGTATACATTTTCAATACTGAAAGCTGAAATATTAGCACTTTTTGCGCTTCTATAAAATTTTATTTGCCGGTTTCTATTTATTTACGTTGAAAGAAGCGATTAAAAGCATATATTTATATTTAATTTTGACATTTTTTACATATTTTCGAATTCTTCATACAAATTTGGATCGAAATTTTTCTAAGTGTTTTCGCGTGGTAACTTTTTCAAAATTTTTTCTTTCTTAATCGTAGTGTCCGTTATTTAGAGCACGCCAAAATTGTTTTCAGCGCGCTGCGACTTAAACTTTTCGAGATATAAATTTTCAAAAGTACATTTCATAGTGATATTTCGGTTTTTCAGCCCTACTGAAAATTTTTGTTTGACAACCCTGTGTGCTTTCTTCATAGATATTGTGCGCCTAGCCGAGACCTATCCGCGGACACCTCTATTGCACCGCTAACATCAAAGGAAAGCAAAAAATTCGCAAAACATACGTTTTTGTTATACCGAACCGAGGTATAAAGGCTGGTGGCGTTTTTCATAGAAAGTATACATTTTCAATACTGAAAGCTGAAATATTAGCACTTTTTGCGCTTCTATAAAATTTTATTTGCCGGTTTCTATTTATTTACGTTGAAAGAAGCGATTAAAAGCATATATTTATATTTAATTTTGACATTTTTTACATATTTTCGAATTCTTCATACAAATTTGGATCGAAATTTTTCTAAGTGTTTTCGCGTGGTAACTTTTTCAAAATTTTTTCTTTCTTAATCGTAGTGTCCGTTATTTAGAGCACGCCAAAATTGTTTTCAGCGCGCTGCGACTTAAACTTTTCGAGATATAAATTTTCAAAAGTACATTTCATAGTGATATTTCGGTTTTTCAGCCCTACTGAAAATTTTTGTTTGACAACCCTGTGTGCTTTCTTCATAGATATTGTGCGCCTAGCCGAGACCTATCCGCGGACACCTCTATTGCACCGCTAACATCAAAGGAAAGCAAAAAATTCGCAAAACATACGTTTTTGTTATACCGAACCGAGGTATAAAGGCTGGTGGCGTTTTTCATAGAAAGTATACATTTTCAATACTGAAAGCTGAAATATTAGCACTTTTTGCGCTTCTATAAAATTTTATTTGCCGGTTTCTATTTATTTACGTTGAAAGAAGCGATTAAAAGCATATATTTATATTTAATTTTGACATTTTTTACATATTTTCGAATTCTTCATACAAATTTGGATCGAAATTTTTCTAAGTGTTTTCGCGTGGTAACTTTTTCAAAATTTTTTCTTTCTTAATCGTAGTGTCCGTTATTTAGAGCACGCCAAAATTGTTTTCAGCGCGCTGCGACTTAAACTTTTCGAGATATAAATTTTCAAAAGTACATTTCATAGTGATATTTCGGTTTTTCAGCCCTACTGAAAATTTTTGTTTGACAACCCTGTGTGCTTTCTTCATAGATATTGTGCGCCTAGCCGAGACCTATCCGCGGACACCTCTATTGCACCGCTAACATCAAAGGAAAGCAAAAAATTCGCAAAACATACGTTTTTGTTATACCGAACCGAGGTATAAAGGCTGGTGGCGTTTTTCATAGAAAGTATACATTTTCAATACTGAAAGCTGAAATATTAGCACTTTTTGCGCTTCTATAAAATTTTATTTGCCGGTTTCTATTTATTTACGTTGAAAGAAGCGATTAAAAGCATATATTTATATTTAATTTTGACATTTTTTACATATTTTCGAATTCTTCATACAAATTTGGATCGAAATTTTTCTAAGTGTTTTCGCGTGGTAACTTTTTCAAAATTTTTTCTTTCTTAATCGTAGTGTCCGTTATTTAGAGCACGCCAAAATTGTTTTCAGCGCGCTGCGACTTAAACTTTTCGAGATATAAATTTTCAAAAGTACATTTCATAGTGATATTTCGGTTTTTCAGCCCTACTGAAAATTTTTGTTTGACAACCCTGTGTGCTTTCTTCATAGATATTGTGCGCCTAGCCGAGACCTATCCGCGGACACCTCTATTGCACCGCTAACATCAAAGGAAAGCAAAAAATTCGCAAAACATACGTTTTTGTTATACCGAACCGAGGTATAAAGGCTGGTGGCGTTTTTCATAGAAAGTATACATTTTCAATACTGAAAGCTGAAATATTAGCACTTTTTGCGCTTCTATAAAATTTTATTTGCCGGTTTCTATTTATTTACGTTGAAAGAAGCGATTAAAAGCATATATTTATATTTAATTTTGACATTTTTTACATATTTTCGAATTCTTCATACAAATTTGGATCGAAATTTTTCTAAGTGTTTTCGCGTGGTAACTTTTTCAAAATTTTTTCTTTCTTAATCGTAGTGTCCGTTATTTAGAGCACGCCAAAATTGTTTTCAGCGCGCTGCGACTTAAACTTTTCGAGATATAAATTTTCAAAAGTACATTTCATAGTGATATTTCGGTTTTTCAGCCCTACTGAAAATTTTTGTTTGACAACCCTGTGTGCTTTCTTCATAGATATTGTGCGCCTAGCCGAGACCTATCCGCGGACACCTCTATTGCACCGCTAACATCAAAGGAAAGCAAAAAATTCGCAAAACATACGTTTTTGTTATACCGAACCGAGGTATAAAGGCTGGTGGCGTTTTTCATAGAAAGTATACATTTTCAATACTGAAAGCTGAAATATTAGCACTTTTTGCGCTTCTATAAAATTTTATTTGCCGGTTTCTATTTATTTACGTTGAAAGAAGCGATTAAAAGCATATATTTATATTTAATTTTGACATTTTTTACATATTTTCGAATTCTTCATACAAATTTGGATCGAAATTTTTCTAAGTGTTTTCGCGTGGTAACTTTTTCAAAATTTTTTCTTTCTTAATCGTAGTGTCCGTTATTTAGAGCACGCCAAAATTGTTTTCAGCGCGCTGCGACTTAAACTTTTCGAGATATAAATTTTCAAAAGTACATTTCATAGTGATATTTCGGTTTTTCAGCCCTACTGAAAATTTTTGTTTGACAACCCTGTGTGCTTTCTTCATAGATATTGTGCGCCTAGCCGAGACCTATCCGCGGACACCTCTATTGCACCGCTAACATCAAAGGAAAGCAAAAAATTCGCAAAACATACGTTTTTGTTATACCGAACCGAGGTATAAAGGCTGGTGGCGTTTTTCATAGAAAGTATACATTTTCAATACTGAAAGCTGAAATATTAGCACTTTTTGCGCTTCTATAAAATTTTATTTGCCGGTTTCTATTTATTTACGTTGAAAGAAGCGATTAAAAGCATATATTTATATTTAATTTTGACATTTTTTACATATTTTCGAATTCTTCATACAAATTTGGATCGAAATTTTTCTAAGTGTTTTCGCGTGGTAACTTTTTCAAAATTTTTTCTTTCTTAATCGTAGTGTCCGTTATTTAGAGCACGCCAAAATTGTTTTCAGCGCGCTGCGACTTAAACTTTTCGAGATATAAATTTTCAAAAGTACATTTCATAGTGATATTTCGGTTTTTCAGCCCTACTGAAAATTTTTGTTTGACAACCCTGTGTGCTTTCTTCATAGATATTGTGCGCCTAGCCGAGACCTATCCGCGGACACCTCTATTGCACCGCTAACATCAAAGGAAAGCAAAAAATTCGCAAAACATACGTTTTTGTTATACCGAACCGAGGTATAAAGGCTGGTGGCGTTTTTCATAGAAAGTATACATTTTCAATACTGAAAGCTGAAATATTAGCACTTTTTGCGCTTCTATAAAATTTTATTTGCCGGTTTCTATTTATTTACGTTGAAAGAAGCGATTAAAAGCATATATTTATATTTAATTTTGACATTTTTTACATATTTTCGAATTCTTCATACAAATTTGGATCGAAATTTTTCTAAGTGTTTTCGCGTGGTAACTTTTTCAAAATTTTTTCTTTCTTAATCGTAGTGTCCGTTATTTAGAGCACGCCAAAATTGTTTTCAGCGCGCTGCGACTTAAACTTTTCGAGATATAAATTTTCAAAAGTACATTTCATAGTGATATTTCGGTTTTTCAGCCCTACTGAAAATTTTTGTTTGACAACCCTGTGTGCTTTCTTCATAGATATTGTGCGCCTAGCCGAGACCTATCCGCGGACACCTCTATTGCACCGCTAACATCAAAGGAAAGCAAAAAATTCGCAAAACATACGTTTTTGTTATACCGAACCGAGGTATAAAGGCTGGTGGCGTTTTTCATAGAAAGTATACATTTTCAATACTGAAAGCTGAAATATTAGCACTTTTTGCGCTTCTATAAAATTTTATTTGCCGGTTTCTATTTATTTACGTTGAAAGAAGCGATTAAAAGCATATATTTATATTTAATTTTGACATTTTTTACATATTTTCGAATTCTTCATACAAATTTGGATCGAAATTTTTCTAAGTGTTTTCGCGTGGTAACTTTTTCAAAATTTTTTCTTTCTTAATCGTAGTGTCCGTTATTTAGAGCACGCCAAAATTGTTTTCAGCGCGCTGCGACTTAAACTTTTCGAGATATAAATTTTCAAAAGTACATTTCATAGTGATATTTCGGTTTTTCAGCCCTACTGAAAATTTTTGTTTGACAACCCTGTGTGCTTTCTTCATAGATATTGTGCGCCTAGCCGAGACCTATCCGCGGACACCTCTATTGCACCGCTAACATCAAAGGAAAGCAAAAAATTCGCAAAACATACGTTTTTGTTATACCGAACCGAGGTATAAAGGCTGGTGGCGTTTTT